>JAVDPK010018489.1:0-10114 GCA_034780415.1 Cichlasoma orientale | reverse complement strand
ATAATGTATGGTGGTCAAAATGACCACCTATGGGAGTTCTAGTAGTTCTAAAATCCTGGGAGTTCTAGTGTTAAAACTTAAAATAAATAAATAAATATATAAATCACAGTTTGAAAATGAACATATGGGGAAAGAGCAATGGCTTTTTGAAATGCAGTGCTCTATACAGGCTAGAAATACAGCGGTGGACATATTTGGTGCACACCAAATACAGCTGTTTTTTTTTTTTTTCCTCAGGGAGAAGCTTCATACCAACTGTGAGGCATGAAGCATTGTGTTAGAAATGTTATGGTTTGGGCTTGTTTCACCGCCTTTGTGACTGGGCACCTTGCAGTCATTGATTCAACGCTGAAGTCTGCATCACATCAAAGAGTGCTTGTCTGTCTAAAAGTAGAGCTTGAGCTAGAAATGGACCTTTCAAAAAAACACAATGATCCTAAGTACACTCGAAAATACGCTGAGGAGTGGCTCAAAAAAGAAGACACGAGGGACTCTCAAGAAAGAAAGCCCACTTTAACATTTTAAGGGCTCATTTGAAGTGAATACATGGAAGAAAATTATGCAACTTCCAATTAATTATTTCTGCTGGAAGGGGAAATATATCCTTCTGAAGCTGAGGGAACATGTTTTGTGTAAAGGGTGCTGGAAGGTCCAATACAGTGGCACCTCCAGAACCCACGAGAAAGAGATGAATAGATGACATTTGCATATTTTCTTATGTGATTGTGTTCTCAAAACACTCACTGGCTCACAGAAAAGGCAGATTAACACTACAAATGTTCGTGATGAAACTGTGACCATCAGCACTATAATTTACTATCAAAGTCAACCTCAAACACAACCTCGTATCTGCGAGCATTCACCGTTTAGCAAAATGTCCACCGGCACTGCTATTTACCAGTGATCTGATAGCAAATATTATACAACTGCTGCTCTGCAATGGCTTTTATGAAAGCCAGATTCACAAAATAGTACTATGATAAGAGCATTGACCACAACCGCTGATATGGTTATGGGCGAAGCAAGGGCATCGCATCATCAGCTAAAGTGCTAAAGCTTAAAAATAATAATAAAAACTGTCCGTTAACAAAAAGAAACCAAAAAAAGGTCCATGGCCTGCTTCTAGAATGAGAATAAGCAGTAATTCTATAATTCTCAGGTCTTTCTTTGGTTAATTAAAGCTTTATTATTTCAAAAATGACAATACGGCCTGTATTGTCATTCACAGCAAAAGGTAGTTTGATTGTTACAAGTCAAGGGGACGAATAAGATTTCACAGCAATACATATTTCAGGGGGTTCATTTCCAGCTGGGAACAGTTCCTCTCTCTACAGAGTCATACACCGAAATCAAAGTGAATCAATCAAAGTAATCATAATAAAAGATGAAGATAAAGATATCTTTATTGTCATTGCACAATACAATGAAATTTTGTTGGAGCCATCCTCCAGGTGCCAAAATATCAAATACAATATGGAAATAAGAAATATAAATAAAATAAAATAAATAAGGACCTGGTATTTACAGTGAGCAGAGGTAGTATAATGCAGTTTTTGCAGTAAGCGGGCGTATAAATGGCTACTAGTGTTATTCTAAGAAATGCAATGCACAGGTTTAGGGACTCATTTACCTTTTTTTCCCTCTTTTTTCTTCCCCCCTTTTTTTTGTCAACACTGATTAGAAGCATGAGAAATGTTGCACTTTTTAACGAAGTGTTAAACCCAGTAAATCCAGCCTTTACTGTTGAAGTGCGATGGTTTTTATACCCAAATATGCAGTATTACTTTCAGCCTTTCATTTTTATGCTTTACAGTAACATAATAGCAAGTTTCTTTGAACATAAACAAGCAATTTTGTGTGCTTTATCTTGCACTGTAACCACTTGCACATACAAAGAACACTCATTATAAGCTATAACTAATAAAGTGGCTGCTCTATTAGGTATATCTGGATAGTGCTGGGTTTACCCTTTCACCTTCAGAACTGTCTCAGTATTGCTGCTGACATGGTCAGCAAAAGTACTCAAGGTGTTTAAACCAAAGTGTGCCAAGATAATAACCCCCACAACTTTAGATTACCACCAGCAGCCTGGAACAGTGATACAGTGCTGGGTGGATATATGCTTTCATGTTGTTTATGCCAAATTCTGTCCCTACCATCTGAATGCCACAGATGATGCAACTCATCAGACAAGATGTTTTTCCAGTCTTTCTATTGTCTGATTTTGGTGAGCCTGTGTGAAGTAGAGCCTCTGTTTCCTGTTCTTAGCTGACAGGAGTGGCACCCAGTGTGGTCTTCTGCTGCCTCAGCCCAACTGCTTCATCATTTAATGTGTTGTGTGTCCATGATTGTAACAAGTGTCTGTTTGAGTTACTGTTTCCTTAGCTTGAAACAGTCTGACCATTCTCCTCTGAGCTCTGGCATCAGCAGGTATTTTCACATTCGTGGGATATTTTGTTTCTTTCAGACCGTTCTCTGTAAACCCTAGAGATGGTTGTGTGGGAAAATCCCAGCAGATCAGCAGTTTCTGAAATACTCAGAGTCACTTAAATCACCTTTCTTCCCCATTCTGATGCCCGGTTTGAACTTCAGCACATTGTCATATTTTTATATTAGATTAAAGCAGCTTAGTGGGCAAAAAATGTTTTTGCTCATCTGTTTTTCTTTATTTTGAGTTGCTATCGGTAATGGACAGCTCAAATGTATAAGTGTACCAATAAAGGATTTTATGTGTTTTTTTTGTCAAGCAAAATATGGTTGTTAGCACACCCACGGGGTAATCAATGGCTCCTGCGTAGTTCTACTCCCACACAGACTGTTGCATCAAGCTCCAGCAGAGGCGTTTGAATGTCAGATATGATCCAATTTCATCTAGATCAGGGACTCGCCTGCTGATGCCTCATCAGATCTGTCAAAGGGTTAAATGTTCGTCATCATTTCTGAAATAATATATCTGCAATTTGATTGAAATAAAATAAGTTTGAAAGGTACTTTTTAGAATTTTTTTCTATTTGTGTGTGATTTTGCTGATTGTGTATTGCAGCTGTGCTGTATTTAGGGCAGCAATACACTGATTCAATATTGGGTCCTTAGTAAAAGTATAAAATACAGTAAACTTTAAAGCTATGGGTCACTAAAATTCATTCAAGCAATAAATAACTGTGAAGGTTTAAGTAAAGTGAGTTAAAAGATGGAAGTAGGCACCAGCTTAACTTTTTGAGCCTGTAACACAGCATCAAATAATTCTTCTGGCATGGAAAATGCAAAAATATTTTGCACAAATACAGCAGCAGCACACAGAGATCCTGTATAAGCCTCTTCTTGAAGGTCTTACTGTAGTTTCTAAGATTTATACAGCAGCAAAAACTTTATTGCCATGTAAAGATATGGTGGAGTGAAGTAAAGAGTAAAGGCACTCCCTCTGTTTGCGTTTTGATCTGATGTTTTGGTGGTCAGTCCAGCCGCAGATGCATTTTAGTGCATGTGAGTCACTCCCTTCGAAACTACCGGCCCTCCCTTTGTTTGTTAAGCGACTGGAGAGTGACCTCCCACGCTGCATTGTAAAAGCGACGTGACAGAGTGCAGTCCATGCACTCAGCTGGAGGCGACCTTTCAGATTTTCCTCCACTATAGAAGCCACGGCCTTCAGCTACAAGGTACAGACAGAGTCAACAATCTATCTTTTCTGAGCTGGGGAGAGGAGCTAAAGTTGCTTTTAGTTTCAGTGCTACTGGATGCCAAGTGAGATATCCACACAGAAAGCATGCGATCCAAAGCATACCACAACATGGTGGAGGTAATGTATGGCTTCCAATGCGTAGCTGCAGTATAGCACCTTCTCAGTGTTTATTTCTGAGTACAGGTTTTGCAAGAACACAACTAAAATATCTCTGGAAAAGCAACTTAATCTGCAGATTTAAGCAAAAGCCTTATTCTTCTTGTCACAACTGCAATTTGATTAACCTGGTAAAATCACTAACACTCATCAAGCACAATAACAGCTGAACCCCATTTCAGTCAAAGAGCAGTGATTGGTCCTGAAAAATCTTTGTTCAACAATAAAAACAAGATTGAGGCTTATGCAAATGTTTTTCAGTGTCATGTAATCACTTGCATCAGGTATTTCTATTTATTTTTCTTTGCTTAATCAAATTCACCCCCCCCCCTTTTTTTTTTAAATTCCTCTTAAGACTGTGTAATCTCCATCTGTTTGTCTCCTTTCCAGCATCTGCCTCCTCTCTCTGTCATTCTCTGGCAGATTCAAAAATGTCAGTATAGTCACTAAACCTTGCCAGATTACAATACTAGATGTCTATAAAAAAAATAAATCAGCAAGGAGATGATTTAGCTCATAACTTTCTAGCAATGAGTAAGCACTGACTGACTGAATGTAAAATCCTCAAAATAAGAATCGACAGAAGAATATTTGGACATTTGGTAGTTTTGTCTTTGTCCACCACCACAGTAGATTTTAAATCAAAAAACTGAGATGGGACTGAAGTGCAGACTTTCAGCTTTAATTCAAATAGTTGAACAAAATGATTGCATCAGGAATTACAGGCTTTTTATACACAGTCCATGCATAATTGGGCAACTGACTGACAAGCAGTTTCGTGGCCAGACGAGCGTGGTTCCCTCACTATTTCATGACAAACTGAGCAGATAAAAAAAAAAAAAATCTGCAGCAAATGTTGAGCTTGCATTTTATTGCTTTTTTACTTCAGCCCTCAATGCAAAATCCAAAGAGCAACTCAAGTGAATGAGACCAAAAAACAAAATAAACCTATCAGTGTGATAGGAAAAACTTGACTTGACCAAATGAAATACATGATACATTCTTTAAAAGGATGAATGCACTGGCCTGGTCAAAAAGGCCTGAAAGACCACAGAAGAAATCTAAAGTGGACACAACAACAACAACAACAAAAAAGTTTCTCAAGGCAAAAATTGGATATTCTTCAATGGCAAAGTCAGTCACCTGATCTCAACCTAACAGAGCATGCTTTCCAATTACCAAGGAGAAAACTAAAGGCAGAGAGATCTGCAAACAAGCAGCAACTTGAATGAAGCTGCAGGCCTAGCCAAACCGTCAGTGACTGCAAAGGATTTTCAGTCACGTATTAACAAAACAACGTGACTTCTATGCTTCCTCAAACGTTCCTCAAACTATCATGATGATTGTGGGGTATGTATATATGTCTGAATATACCCCATCTCCTCCTTAACAGGTGGGTCAAGCTGAACAAAACGTTGCACGCACATTGTCATACATACAGAAATTATGAACATTTTGTCATGGTCCTGGGCTGGTGGCCCAGTGTTTTGAGTTCTTTTAGTGAAATTCTCTTTTTTGTTATATCTATGGTTGTGTTCACTAGTTTTTCTTATAGTTTAACCTTTTGGTTTGTTGTAGTTTTGTATTCTGTTTTTGGTTATAGTTATTATAGTAATTTGTACTTTATTCTGGTTTCCCTGTGTTCTTGTCTTCCTGTGTCTCTGTGTTCCTTCCTCTGGCCTCCTCGGTGTATCTGTCTCTTCGTGTTCTTGTGTTCAGTTGTCTGTTTTCCCTCTCATGTCTAGTCTTCGGTATTGCCTTTTCCCTTTAGTTACTTCCTTGTCTGATTCTTGTGTTGTAGTCTTGAGGTCTGTTTGGTGTTTTCCTTGTGGACCTGCTTCCGCGTGCTGTGTCTAGTCTGCGTTATGTTTTGTTCACTTCCTGTTTTATTTTGACGATCCCCTGTCCTGCATTCTTTATGTTTGGTTTTGCTTCCTGTGTGTGTGCGGCCGGTCACCTGTTTTCCCCAGATGTTTCTAATTGCCTCATTATCCCTCTCTGTTTATATTGTCTGTGTTTTCCCTTGTTGTTGTCGCATCCTCGTCAGTGTTGCCGTCAATGTTGGCTTTTCCAGGTGTGTGCCCTTAATATTTTGAGTTTCTTGTGAGTTTTGTGTTTTCGTGCAGCTGGCTCCCCACCAGCCTTGTATATCCTGTGTTTCGCATAATAAAGCTTAAGTACAAGTTTAGCTTTAGCCTCCGAATCCTGCATTGGGGTCCTCTCAGCCTAGCCAGCCACAGCAGAACATGACACATTTATGCCTTTTTAAAAATTATAAATCTCAATTCTTTCGATTTTTTTTTATATATTATGTTCATTTCATCTTGCGCATCTTTGCTAGTCTTCTGTGTGATGCGTGATGTTCCTTTAACTTTCCTTTTTAGCCCTTTCTCATGAGGCTTTGCCTCTTTCCAGGCTGTCATTGGAAATAAGAAGGTTCTTTATAACTTGGATGGTTGACTCACTGCACACAGGTATAAAATGGCATTACATGATAGTGAGGCCTGGCCCTATTTTAACTTTAGTCAATATATCTTCAACAAAATACATAAACACATTTTGTTGACAGCTTTATTTACTGTTAGAAGGTTTTAAACACTTTTTTCAAGACAAGAATTTGCAACAAGTGCTCTGATATTCAATGCACTCAAGATATTTTCAAGATGTTAATTTTTCTTTTTTTTTTTCTTTTTTGTGGTTTATTTGTCTCGGGCAAAGTCATCCACAAAAGAATGAAATTTTAAATAATTTCAGTTTTTAAAATGAGGAAAGACAGAAAGCATATTTGAAGGAAACTGGTACATATGTGCTGCTGCAGGCGGGGGAAGAGAGATATTGGAGCCATTACTCTTCAAGTGGATGGTTGTTAAGGGAGAGGGGTCTCTGAAGTGCCACAGAAAATCAAGTTCCCATCAAGTTCCCCATGAGACAAAGAGGGATAACTGATGTGTACTGTGAAGGTAAATGCATGTGTGTCTTGGTTAGTGACAATAATTGCTCAGTACACAGAACTTTTTTACATGAGTTAGTCTTTTTATATTATAATAATCATACTTCCTGTGACTGTAAAAAAAAAAAAAAGTGACAATGTAAAGGAATTCCCCCATAAACAATTATCAGTTCGAGCTCCCCCTTGTGCTGCCAATACAGGTCTGACCCTACAGGGCTTGGACCTCTGGGGCTTACCCTTGTTGTCTGGCGATGGGGGGCATTGGTCACATGGGTCTTGTGGGTTTCAGGCTACTGCCTCTGTAGATTGTGCTTCTTCTGGCGCACGTTTAACTATAAACTTTATCAAAAAGGACAGTTTTGAGTCTAATCTTAAAAAGCAGAGAAGATGTCTGTCTCCCAAATCCAAACTGGGAACTGGTTCCACAGCAAGGCTCTGCCTTTAAGAAACTCTAGGAATCACAAGTATCTGCACTCTGAGAGCAAAGTACTCTATTGGGATAATATCACAGTATAAGGACTTTAAGATATGATGGGATGTCATTGTTCAAGACATTGTATGTGAGGAGAAGGATTTTAAACTCAATTCTGGATTTAACAGGGAGCCAGTGAAGAGAAGCGAATATGGAAGAAATATGATCTGTCTGTCTCGTCCCTGTCAGTATTCTTGCTGCAGCGTTTTGGGTCCGCTGAAGGCTTTTCAGGGAGCTTTTAGGACAGCCTGTTAGTAATGAATTACAATAGTCCAGCCTAGAAGTGATAACTGCATGAACTAGTTTTTCAGCATCAGTCTGAGACAGAATGTATTTAATTTCAGAGATACTGCACAGATTAAAGAATGCTTATATTTGTTTTATGTACTTGCTGAAGGACATGTCCTGATCAAAAATAACTCCAAGATTTCTCATAGTGTTGCTGGAGGGCGAGGGAATGCCATCCAGAGTAGGGCTGGGCGATATGTCAATTTTTAAAAAATATTGATATATTTTCATATGCAATATAAAATGAGACAATATTGTTTACTGTATGTCGATATAGTCTAGGTCGCGTTACAATCATACTTGTAGCTCCACCAGTTCACCTTTCCCTTCTCCCAGTTTGTCTCTGCACAGCTCTGCACTGCCTTGCCTCTCTCCGCTTCACCCGTTATCATGCAGGAAGCGACCGCATGGCAGTGTTCCCAACTTAGTAACTTTTTTTTGCTAGATTTAGAGGCTTTTCAGACCCCGCTGGCGACATTTTTCCCCTAAAGCGACTAGCGACAAATTTAGTGACTTTTTCGGTGAGGTCAGAGAGTTTTGGAAACCTGAAATCCTCCGCTGTCGCCGTGTTTTGTGTATATACAGCCTTCATACTGTGTCCGTTCGTACGCTTTGGCATCGCCCGGACCCTCAAGAGTCCCTGGCTGCAGGTAAGAGGGCTCCGCCATACCCAGCAGAAGTTGGGTTGCACTGTGAGACACGTGACCTTAATAGTGGAAATGGGTCTTTTTGGTGTGCTTGCAGACGCTGCATTGAGTGGGTGGGCCGGTTGCTGTGATATGTCAGCGCACATGTCTTCGGATTTACTGAGATGGCTAATGGCTAAAATCCTGTAGATCAGGGGTGCCCAAACTTGCAGCCTGCAGGCCGCTTCCGGCCCCGCCCCTACTTCCGGTGCGCGAATTACAGTATGTCAAAAATAACACAATTTGGCCCTTTAAGTTACTTTTTTGACATTTCGCTTAACCCTCTTGATTGGAGGGGAAGGCAAAATGTCATGTGATGGAAATCAGCTGAGATAGCTTGTGAAAGCACAGAGCAGTAAACCTCAGAGCAGCAGCAGCAGGTCAGCTGATCACAGCCTGTCACACCAAGAAAATTTACTGGAGCTCACAATAGAAAGTTGTGATTGTTCTCCCCATTCGGAGCCACTACAACTGATCTTAGGGTTCCTCCACCTTCTGAATCCCACTTTAACCCCTGAGGACACTCATTTTTGTGTTTAGGTGTGGAGGCACAGTCACTCTCTACAATGTAGGACACAGAGAATAGAGCAGTTTTTAAATTCCCTTTCACAGCTTGTGTCCTACATAAGAGATTCAAGCTGAGTACGTTCATTAGAATTAAAATTTATATTGGAATAACATTTGTATTCTCATGCATTATTTTATATTATTACAATAATAGATAATGAGGTTCAGTTAGCTTTACACAAACATAGCTGGTAGAAACATCCTCCAAAGAACTACTTTTACTTTCATACTTTGACTACATTTCAGAGCCTGTACTTTTTTACTTTTATTTGAGTAAAGAAGTTGAACCAGTACTTCAGCTTTATATATAAATAAGACTTCAAATAAATGGTAAAGGTACCCTGTAACAGCTGTTGATGTGTGAAAAACACATACTGTGTTTGCAAAACGGTTTCTTATATCAAATGAAAGGGTGATGATATTAGGGTTGTATATGGCCAAAGATCTCAGTTATTACAGGTTTAATGATGCAGGTTTAATAAATGGGATAAATGCTTTTCAATTTGCTGTATATAAAAATAGGAAGGATTGTTAAGCACATGTAGCAACCACACAGAAGGGGTCTTCACCCTAGGTTTTTAAATACTACAACAAAGTACAAGAAATCAGAATTTTGAAGGAGAGTTCAATTTTGACTGGTGAGTTAAAAAAAATGGACAGTCTTCAGAAGGGAGAGAAAGAGACATGCAAATGTGCATATCAGAGAAAGGTTGTCATTGAAAACAAATTAAAACAGGCAAAAGCTGTTAGTAGATAAATACACCAAATTAAAAAAAAGAGGGGGAGAAAAATGGGGAAGGCCGTGATGGAAATGAAAGGCAGGAAAACCAAATTGAAAGCAGACTGAGCCATTGTACTCCCGCTTCAGAGAGCAACAAAGGTGAAGAAGAAAAGAGGAAATGGAAAGCAGATGGAGAAACAGGGAAATGCTGGAATAAGGGGAGCGATGAGCGGAGGGCTTTGAAAGAGAGCACGTGAATGTGTCGCACTCTTTAATAATGATGGGGTGGCCAGACACACACAAACACACATCACAGAGTCCACTCTGTTTTTTATGTTCTCTTGTTTGTACATCTGTCGCTGAGTGGTTATACAGTACCATCAGTGTTGGTTGTTGCACATCATATGCCAACATGTTGTTTCTGATATATTACCAACACACTTAGTGGAGATTCTGTTTGGATGCCCCCAGGGAAAGTACAAACAAATGCAAAGATGGCACCTGTTACATCATCTCTGTGCCTGCTTCCAGGTCGCCCGGGGGGGGGGGGGGGGGGGGGGGGGGGGGGGGGGGGGGGGGGGGGCGGGCGGGGGGG
>JAVDPK010018488.1:25807-38410 GCA_034780415.1 Cichlasoma orientale | reverse complement strand
TGGCCAAATATGATCAAAAACAATTCGTCAGTCTTTTCTGTGAAAGGTAATCCCATGTGATCCCGTTTTGACCGTAAATTGGTTGCCCCCTCCAATATGGCGGTGACGTAGGCATACGCGTCAGCGATCAATGCGGTATCTATGTATATATATATCTATGCTCTGTCCTACCAAAACAGGAAGTTTTCAGGAGTTTGGAGGTGCATGCTAGCCACTTAGCCTGAGGGGTACGTTCGGACATTACCATCAATTTGAAAATGTTTTCATCTCGTAAACAAACTGTCACGAGCAGAGTTAACTTATAGCTTTATCTGCTGCTATTGGGAGTAAATATATTGATCGGCTTATGTTTGTGCTGCGTGGCTTAAACGCTGTGTCAGAAGTTTGGCGATTAGCCGACTAGCTCGCTGCTTAGCTAGCGTTAGCTTCCCTACCCTGCCAGGCTGACTCTGTACGGTTAGCCACTGGGCTGGGCTTTGAATTACAGCGCTGACTGCTGCACCTACTGTCAGCATTTCGTGGTTTACATATCCAGCTCGGGTAGCTAACCAAACAGCACCGTAACATGAAGTTATGGAGGAGCGGAAGCTGAAAAGAAAAAGTCCCAGAACATCCACCAACGCGGCGGCTCCGTCCGGTGGCTCTGGCCGGAAGAATAGCGCTTCCTCCGGCGGACGGCATGTCGGCTACAGCCACAACATGGGGACTCACTCCAGCCAAAAGAGCAAGAGCAGGAGGTAAAAACTATTTTATAGCTAAACAATTTTTTTCTGTCTTTCTCAGGATTAAACGAACTGAGGTCACTGATCAGATCTGGCTGCCAGACACTTGTAATCACCCCTTTCTGTGCTTTTGTCTGTTTCAAGGGGAGTCAAAGATAAACCCAAATATCAGCTGGGTTTGGGTGGTAAAGCTAGTCAGAGCCAGGGCCAGGCAGCACCGACCATCCAGCACTCTTTTCTGACAGATGTTTCAGATGTACAGGAGATGGAGAACGGCCTCCTCAGTCTCCTCAATGACTTCCACTCAGGGAAACTACAGGCTTTTGGTAATTTACACACACAGAAAAAGGACCAATTCACCAGAGCGCACACTATCAGACACATACCTGGTAATATCAATGATCCTGTACAGATACAGAGAAATATGATAGATCCAGATAACTGCTGATTCTTAAATTGAGAACCGTTTTGAGTGTGCTGTTTTATGTCTTAGGCAATGAGTGCTCTATTGACCAAATGGAGCATGTGAGAGAGATGCAGGAGAAGCTGGCACGCTTGCACTTTGACCTCTACGGAGAGGTGGATGAACTGCCCGAGGATCAGAGGAAAACGGCCTGCGACACCAACATGGACAAGTTGCTTCTGAATGTAAGGCCTCAGTGACATAATTCATAAAATATTCCTTTCATAGCTCGTGGCAGTGAGCCTGACGGTTTTACAGCATTGCTGAATAATCCTCTCACTGATGTCATGTAACTACTCAGTATCTCCGCAAGGATTTAGCTGCTTATCCTCAGGCAAGTCCTAAACTCTTAAAGAGTTTAGTCAGCTTGCTTCATGCTGAACAGGATAAAGTCTAGAAATGATCGGCAATCTTTTTGGCATTTGCTGTGAAGTAAAACTGTTTTGTTTTTTTTCCATGTGTTTCCCCACAGCTGGAGGAGCTGAGTTCTTCTATGTATCCTTTTGTTTTAGCTCTTAATTGCTTTCAGAATGTCTCTGGAATAAAGTGGCTTTTGTAACCGTTATATTTCTTGACGCTGCTTCTCCAGTCAGAAACTGAATCTGGCCGACAGTCAAGAGATCCCGAGGACTGCGAGCGCCTGATTTTTGTCTTCTCAACATTTCTCAACCGCATTTGAGCCAACTCTTTCATTTATAGTATCTTGGGGGACCGTGAGTATGGGGGGTTGAAACTGCCATAATCAATACATGTAAAATAACTAAATATATGCAATTAAATGAACCAAAATATAGTGGGAAAAAAAATCAATTGCTCATCAAAAATTGGATATTTGTTTTAAGGTGCTTCTGTACTTATTTACCTACATATTCATTTTAACTTAGTTGCTTCCCCTTTAATTGTTCAAATTAAATGAAATGCCCCCCCCCCCCCCCCATTGAATATTCTGTTTATCTCCTCAAGCATATTTCTTCTACTTTTTTTTGCATTATTTATGCATTTTTCTGTCACTGTACGTGCCATGGGGTCAGCATGTCACGTATTGGTTGATCAACATCAGGAGTGGCTGCCTCCAGCTGAAAGCCTGAAGCAAAAATGTGTAAGGGGGGGGGGGGGGTAAGTTTGGGAACAGATGGAGCATACAGACTTATTTACTAAATAAATACAGAAGAAATTTAAAACAGAAATATCAACTTATATAACATTTAATAGATAATTTATAAATTTAAAAAAATTATTTCTATATTTTTAATATTTTTTATACATACATTTTTAATCAAATCATTTATTTTTGATTTAGGTAGTTTCTATCCTCCATATAAGGTTTCAGCAATCTTGTAGGCACTGTTTCTTGAATGTATTGTGATGGAAATGACAGCAAAGCTGTTCGCCGGCTTTCCCTGTCTGTACGGGGAGGGTGGATGTATTGTAAGGTAATCTAATAGGGATGCACCACATAAGCTTTTTTTTTCCTTTCCAAGCAGCTGATATCAAATGGAAACACCTCTAGTCTGATCTTGCTAAACAGCAACAAGGTAACTTACCTGAGCTGTGACTGCGTTTGGAGTGACTTGTATAAGATCTGAGGGAGGTTTGTGTTTCCTGCGATCTTTAGCTAATGTGCAGTATAGTGCAGTTTCCATATTGGCTTTGGTGCATCCTTGTAATGTTTAAAGTCAGGCTGTAGTGTGTTCACTCATTTCCAAGCAGTCCAGATTCGCAATACACTGTTAACCAAAGTGATCACCTGAAAGTGAAACGTCTGTAAACCTGCTCCTCTGGCACTGGTCAGAGGCTGTATGTAGATCACTGGGTTGCACTCGGTCTCCTCACGGTAAGAAGCATAGCTAGATTTTTCAAAGTATAGGTACAGGCTTTAGTTTCAAATTCTCAGTATTAGCGCTATAAACAACAGCTTCGATTAATAATCCTGTAAACCAGCCAAAAAATAACACAAATACTTGGTAAGTTGTGAGAACAGAGGAGCAGTATATCAACTCCAGTTTGCGATTTTTGCCTATGATTTTGCTGAAGTGGACTGATACCGGTCCAGTTCAGCATGTTTGCACATGACACACAACATGCACTGCACACGTTATCACTGGTGTGTTGTTGGTTAGAAACTGGAGAAGACTAAATAGTCCAAATGTCCAATCACAACCAAGCCTTAATTTTTATAATTTAATCATTTTTGCCTTATTGGTTCTAAACTTTAAGTGGCTTTCATGTTGAGTTTAGGATTCAGAGTTTTGATGTAATCATTTGATGCTGCTTTGATTGTAAATCCTTCTTTTTTTTCTTTTTTTTTTTGGTTACTGCATTTTAACCTGTGTTGGTAGGGGGATTGGGGTGTTTAACTTCTCTCTCTTTTTTTTTTTTGACTCAATAAAGTTGTTTGTCTGAATTTCCTGACTGCAGTTGTAAGCTTTTCAAAAAGAAAGGAGGTGCAGTAGATTCAGCTTTAAAGGGAAGAGAAGAACGGAGTATTAATGCACATGTATGGGGGGTGGAACTGCTTGAACCTACCGCTGTTCATATCATGAAAAAATAATTTTCTTTCCATAGTCAGCATGAAAACAGCTTAACCATGTTTGATAAAAGTATTTCAGCGGGCACGGGCTGTTTGGAGTCCATGTTAATAATGTGTAAAAAGAAGAAAGTACTGTAATAGGAATTGTGTAGCTAATATGCTGCAAAACGACATTTAACATGTTAATAAATACAGTTTGTCTTTATTTTTAAAAAAAAAAAAAGATTTTAGCAGATCAATACTCATTTGGTAGGTACAGGGTGCCACAGGAATAATCTTAGATCCCTCATGCATTAGGTATTAAAGCGCAAGTAGAGTTTGATGCTTTTATTTTGATTGTTCACATGGGAACTCTGCATGTTTAATTATTAATGTGCAGGATGCGCTGTGTGCAGGAATGCAGCTTCTCATCCATTTGTTGGTGCGTCTCTAAGGTGACCTGACGCAGAGCGCAGCGCAGTGAACGTGTGGCTTAGAGACCTCAGTCTGATTACAAATCGATCGGCCTTTAAGCGAAGCGGAACTCGAGGCGTTTTCTCAAAGGGGGCTAAACTCTCCGTGCACATGGAGACGAGCTTGGCATCAGCCGCTCGCTCGGTGAAGCGGTGGCAGCTGCGCGGGACGGACTCTGAGCCGCAGCAGGCCGGCGACCTGCGCTCCGAAACCCGCTTCAGCAGCTGGACTCCCCTCAGCAATAAGCGGAGCAACCTGCAGGTCAGACATGCAATGTAAACCATCCTGACCCCCTGCAGATAAACTGATACTTTTAACAACAATATGTCAGGGAAACCAGAGTTAATGCCTGGCAGTAAAGCGCAGGCCTTTATGCACTGAAATCCGGGCTCTAAAAATCTGTTGTAGGGCGCATATGAACTTTTTTTTTTTTTTTTAAAAATCAAGAATGCTGCAGATTTCCTATCATGCCAACGTGGCAAAGTAGGGTGGAAAAAATAACTTCAGTTAACCCTTTCAACTCAATTACCTCCTGTTTGAGCATTAGCAGCAATTCGAGGCCATACCCTTATTTACACCCCTCATACATAAAAAAGAAAATCAGGGGTATTCTCTTTTCATGACATTTTTTAAAAGTAGTAGTAGTAAAAGTAGTATCTAATATTCATCTTAGTTTATATGAAGTACTTGCAGAGTTTGTCAAAAATCTTGCTTTGCTCGGTGTCTTCATAATAAATTCGCACGGTGATTTCACAGAAGTGTGTTCTTTGTAAAGGCCGGTGGTTAATACAAATAACGCTTAAAACAGTGCCACCTATAACCTTTAAAAAAAAGGCCACAGTGACTGTGACACTTGGAGTACTGTGCAAAGGTTTTGAGTCACCCTTCATTCAAAAAATATATTTTGCTATGAAAATTAGAAATGGTGCAGAGATTTATGTAAACACGTGCAAACCTACAGTACATGAAAATGCAGAATATAAGGCACTGATTTTCAGTCCAGTTCTTGTGTAACATAGCATACCTCAGCCTTTTCTCCCCGTTTCCCTTCCTTAAGAATGGCTTCTCGACAGCCACCCTTCCACTGAGACCATCTCTGATGAGGCTTCAGTGAACAGTAGAAGGTCCTGTGTCAGGTCTTTGCTGGATTTTATTTTCTTTCTTAAGGCCGGGACTTTCAGACATTGTTCATCTACTGTAAATAGTTTTTTTTTTTTTTTAAAGTCTGCCACTTTCCTCTAAAAAATGGTCAGGAACAAGAACTGGACTAAAAATGAGTGAAAAGCAGCCAATGTCCAAAGAAAACAATTGAAAGACCTTCAGAAAGCCTAGAGAACAACTGCTCAAGACCACTTAAAAATGCAAGAAAGTCTGGCTCTTTGGAAGCAAAATATTAAAAATAAAAAGTGGGGTAGCTCGAGACTTTTGCGCAGTGCTGTACGTGTCATTTGTTGGTGTCCTTACCCTGTTTTCCATCAGTTGTTTGAGGAGAGGGTGAATCTTGTGCTGCACTGGTTTGATCTGTGGACGGACAGACAGAGGAAACACCTGCTGCATTGTCTGCTCGCTCGCTGCACCAAGTCACAGCTCAAGTAAGGTGGTTTCTACATTTTATTTCTGTGCTAACCGTTCATCTCAGCCTGAACCTGCAACCAGTTAAGTGAACACAGCTGCGCGGTTAAAACCGGAAACCTCTGTAATCTGAGTAGGTACTGTCAGGATGTGCTGATGGACACGGTTCCAGTGACTAAAGCGGACTTCACGGCGGTGCTGCCTCGGTTTCTCTCCCTGTACGTGATGTCATTTCTGTCCCCTCGTGACCTCTGCAAGGCTGCCCAAGTCAGCTGGCACTGGAGGGTTCTAGCTGAGCAGGTGAGTGGCCCAGAAATGATCTGAAATGTATTTGTGCATCATTAATAAAGTAAAATCCTCTTCTTCTTTCTAGGACTGTCTGTGGGCAGGCCGGTGCATCAGAAGAGGCTGGTTCCTTCCTTACATTCCTGGAGAAAAAGAGTTTGGTGCATGGAAAAACCACTATGTCTCCTGTGTCTCTACATTGGACTGGCTCACCCCACGGGAGGCAGCAGAGATGTATGGGAACCTCAATCAGCTGGGAATGACAGAGGAAGAGAGGAGGAAGGAGAGGAGGATCAGGCAGAAAATCAGAGAGAAGCTTCAGGAGGAGAAGAGTGAGTGGGAAAGAAAGGAAGTGTGAAAACTGTATTAACACAGTTTTTGAGCTGGTAAAGTTGACATAGAATATTATGCCTTTCATCCATTCACCTATTTTCTGTTTTTTATCCGGGTCAGGGTTGTAGGGGCAGTAGTCTAAGCAGAGAGGGGCCGTAGGGGTCTGGTGCTATGTCAGGGTGTAATAGCTACTGATTGTCTTAGTAAAAACCTGACTTTGGATATGCAGTGATGGGTGCGTATACTCTATCTGCAGGACTATCTGTGAGTACCAGGAGAGCCTGGGGCAGCTACACAAAGCCAGAAATAGCCAGAGGTGGAAGTACTCAAAAAGGGAGGCCCAGCTCTGGCATAACATTCTCTCAGCCCTCCCTCTCCTGGCCTCCCAGGAGCGCTGGCTCTCCCAGCCTCTCTCTCAGCCTGGAAAGAGGACAGTCCACCACGAGTGCACCTCAGAACTGGGAGAGAGTCCAAGCCTCCGGTATTAGCAGGTGATTTTTTTAGCCACATATTGGAACATCCTCACTTAGCTTCAACCAAACGATGCTTTGTTTTGTTTTTGTGGACATTTTTTTTTTTTTTTTGCATCCTTTTTAGGCATCGAGCAGTTGTTATGAAGGGGAAATTGATCCCCGGGGACCAAAACCATTTTTTGTACCAGCTTGTAAACACGTTTATTTCTGTTGTTTAGTTGGGCTTTTTATTGGGAGTGACTCACTTCAGGAGCCAGCTTCAAGTGGCCGCTGGAGGAACTGCACTTTTTTGGCACTTCTTATGTTGCCTTCATGTTTCAGTTGTGGAGGTTGCCACATCTATTTTGAATCAATACCAGTGTGCAGTGAACAACTAGTATATGAGTACACGTGAAGCAGCTGTATAATATAATGTTATTATATATATGTTGAAGGTACTGTACATTTTCTTCCAGCAAAACACTGACCAAAGCCAGAGGAGCGCTGTCCTCCTTCACCTACAGACCTGCACTGCCTCACGCAGTCTCTCCCCTTCATCCAGCCACTCCTGCCCCGTTGCTGCTCATCTCCAACAGAATTCCCGCTTATGAGGCAAGTCCCGATCTCATCTGTTTCGCATGCCCTGAAATAGAGCAGGTGTGAAAACACTCTTGCAAGCGTAAAAATAAAATGCAAACCTCCCTGTCACCAAATCTTTTTAATCTAGTTGGTGTTGAGCGGAGTGAAGGCCGGTGTGATTGTGGTCGTGTATGACCACAGAGGGACTCTCTCGTCTCTGCTAACCCAGGTGGAGAGGGCTATTCCTGGGCAGTCAGTTCAGAGGCTTGGCCTGCTAGCTTGTGGAGGAGCAGAGGAAATTCAGCTGCTTCGCAGTGAGAATCAATCATCCCGTAAACATTAATGTGCCGGCGCACTGCTGGGGTCTGTTTGAGTCTAACTGGACTAGAATCCAGTGCTGACATTTATTATGAAACCATTTTGCAACTCATTTTAATGAAGTTGGTTTGAAAAGTCCATGTTAGTTTTAATTTTAATTTTAAAAACCTGGCCCAGGAGATAATATCTTTTTTTTTCCTCACAAAACTCTCTACTCCATAATTCTACCCTTGACTTTTCAGACAGTAGCCTATCAGAGAAGACCCTGCTGACCTCTGATCATAGGGAATTCTGGGAAAAACTCTGTGGCATGGTGGCTCCAACCGAGGAAGGAGGAGGGATTGACGTATTCTGCCCGCTGGCTGCATCTGGTACCAGCTGTGATCTTGCACACAGTTCTCTCTAATCAACATTTTTTCATTAACTCTTCAACTTGTCTCTCACGTGTTCTCTCCCCTCACTTCTGTAGCATCAGGAGTGGCTCTCATCCGGACTCTCTCCACTCTGACTGGTCTGGAGGTTCGGGCGCCAGTGGGTCTGGCAACCGGGAGCTTCCAGAACAGTGCGTAACCCCTGAAACGTTGACCCCAAAATATTTCCAAACACCCAAAGCATAGGAATATGCGTCTCTCCTATTATTGTTAGGTAGACTACAGTACCCAATTATTTATCTCCTCCCAGTCCTCAGCGAGTGGTCTGCTGGCAGTGTGCATACTGGACTCTCAGATCACCAGGCAGCGGCCCCAGCGCTGCAGTATGTGTGTGAGGCTGTGCTGCAGGGCTGGTGCACACAGGCTCAGTGGATGGAGGAGGCTCTGGTGGAGCTGAGGAGCACCTTAGGGCCACAGCTACAGTGGGTCAGCCTCCAGGCCAGGGGCCGAGCTCTGGGTGAGTTCCATGTATGTGCTGATTTGTGCTGTGGCGTGGGGTAGCTGTGGCTAGGGAGGTAGAGCGGGTCATCTACTAATTGGAAGGTCGGTGGTTCGACCCCTGATTAAAAGTGTTTAGGCATAAAAAAAAAAGCACTTGTATGGATGCGTGTGTGAATGAAGCTTCTAGTAAGAAAGTGCTTTGAGGGCTCAAATTGAGTAGAAAAGATCATTTAAACAGTCTCTGTTTTCTAGGCTATTTTCTGTGGGAGAAAATCCACCTTGATGAGCTTTGTGTGTCCAAAGATCTCAGTGAGGCTCTGACTGAAGGACTCACTGCTCTCACCAGACAGGAAGAGGTGGGAATTACTGTAGAGGAGTTTGGGTAATGCACAAGTTCAGTAGAATAAGAAAAAGATAAATAATTGCATGTAGTTCTAAGTGTGTGTGTTTTCCTTTTTTCCCCTTCCCTTATGCCTTCAGACCCGACCTGTGGAGTTTCTTTCCATCTTTCTGAAAAAATGGAATGAAGAGAAGGAGGGACAAGAGGGCAGCAGACAGGACAGCAGCGGAGTGCCTGATCTGCCACAGGTGTGCCTGCTTTAGACTGTTCCTGTTAGTGGAAACTGAAGGAGAACAATCAGTTAATCTTTTCTTTGGGTTTTAGACACCGCTGGATTGGAGAGGCGCCGTTGCGAGAGAGCTGCACCACAGCGAGTGTCTTTATCTGGGAAAGCTGAACGCTGTGCTGAAGGTATACCTGCATTTTTTTTTTAAAGCCTGCCGCAGACTGTTTATTTTGGCGTCAGAGAGAAGAAAGCTTTCAGTATTTAGAAAACGGGTATATTTCATCAGTGTGTGTCTGCCTGTGCTGAAGGTGTACGAGGAGCCTCTGACAGCAGCTCTGAACTCCAACAGAGCCATTATGAGCTGTGCTGACATCCACATTGTGCTCAGTCCTGTTGCACAAATACTGGAGCTCAACAGGTACACACACACACACACACACACACACACACATTTAAAATATCTGTAAGGTACTGTCTGTTTGTGCAGGCATGACATGGCAGATTTGTGTGTATTTCAGGGTGTTTGAGGCTGATTTACAGGCCCGGCTGCAGCAGTGGGGCGCAGAGAAATGTATTGGAGATGTTTTTGTGAAGCTCTGCTCGGAACTCAGAGTCTACGCAAACTACCTCAACAACTACACCACTGCCATCCACACCATTGATAAGGTAAAGTCAGTGACTTTGTGCAACCACTCATGTCAGAGATACACCACCACCCAGACTCACACACAAATGTGATTTAACTGTGGCATGTTTGTGTATGCGTGTCAGTGCAGGGAGAGTAAGCCATCATTCCGGGCTTTCTTGAAGAGATCAGACAGAACTCTTGCGACTCACATGCTGAGGTAAGAGCATGCACGCTGTTATCCACACCTGCCCGCATTTATCAGATCGCTGTTTCTAAGCGTGTCTGTGCGTGTGTGTGTGTTTATGAAGCCTGCAAGAGCTGCTGCTGTGTCCGGTGTGGAGGATGCAGGAGTATGCGACTCTGCTTCAAGCCCTGTCCTTACACACACACCCCGGTCACCCCGACCACGCACACCTCCGCCCTGCCCTCGACACACTGCTACAATTCAGAGAGTTCATACACAAGGTCATACACGCACAGAGAGCCATAAGCCGTGTAAATGCGTGTGTCGTGGTAAGGCTGGCTTTCCTCTTGTGCTTATGTGTTTTGTTGCTGTGTTCAGTTAAGGCGCAGCTGCGAGGCAGACAGACTGATAGAGGAAACGCAGCACAAGATTCAAGGCTGTCCGGTAAACCTCTCTCTTCCCGTCTCTCGTGGTTTGATTATGTCTATCATATGCTCAAAAGTGTGTGTGTGTGTGTGTGTGTGTGTGTGTGTGTGTAGAACCTCAGTGAAGAAAACAGGCAGCTGATAATGACTCAGGATGCTGCTTTGCTCAGGAGCCCTGATGAGCAGATCCCAGATTGTCTCAAGTAATAACACCAATTTTCTTCCAGACGGCAGACGCACGACTAACATTTTTGCATTCTTTGATGTTCACAAGGCTAGCTGCTCAGATTCAGACTGTTTTGTGAGGAAATGAATACTTGCAGTTCTTTGAATTTTGTGCTGAAGGTATATCTTCATTTTGCCACAGACTGTAGCAGTTATGCACCGTGGGTTTGTTTTTTTTAACTGATCCTGTGCTTTAGGACCTATGAGCACGTGTCTGATGTGGGCCTCTTCCTGTTCAATGATGCTCTGGTGTTGACTCGGCAAAATGTGCAGCACACACCTTTCACGCTGGCTCGCCGGAGCGCGCACACATTTCTGGCCTCCGTGGCTCTCAGCAGCCTGTCTGTCAGAGAGATCACGCATTCGCGCTGTGAGTCTTTCAGTGTTTGCTGACCTCTAGTGGTTTAAATCAGTACTTTTTTAAATGGAAAAATGACACATTTATTCATGCACTTCTGTGCAGACGTGAGCCACGCCTTTGTCCTGGAGGGTCCGTGCCGCTCCTGGGTTTGCGCCACAGAGAGAGGCGAAGAGAGGGACCGCTTCCTGTCGGTGCTGCATTCAGCGATCGCGTCTGCTCTGGCGGGGCGTTAGTGACAGGGAGGTCTGGAAAACGACTACCGGACAATGATGTCAAAAAGTTTTTGAAACCTGTATAAAATCTATGAAGGAAATTCTACTTTAAAGTTGTAATTTAGTGTAAATATGAAGACTTTCTGCCAGTGTTTAAATGACACTTTTACCATCTATGCATTTCTGGAGCTGCATAGTTCTCTAATACATTATTAGGAATCTCATTTCTGTCTCTTGTCGTTTTGCCTAATACTGCTACATGTCTTAGTACACATTTCTACACATACATCTTCACAACATCCTTTTACTGCATGTAGCCACATGCAGACTCAGTGTTAATTATTAGACATCAGCTGCAGCCGTGACCTTTTCTCAACATTACCAAGCAGAGCTGTGCGTCTGAGTCAGTCAGATGAGACGTCAGGCAGACCGTAGTCTCTGATCAGTGTGAGAAAAAGGCAGGAAACTGTCTGGAAAATTTAAAACGAGCGAGTGGGCGCTGTGTGTCCCTGCCTCCTGCTTACTCGATACAGTTGGCATCTCTTGCCTGAACTGAATGATGCATTTCCAGCAGTTTTTGCTCAAAATGTTGGTTTTTGCTGCAATAAATGTGACACAGCATGGAAAAAAAAACTGTGTCCATTATTTAAATGATTGCGGTTTACTAATGAGGCACATCGATAAATAGTCATTTGCAGCACATCTGTAAATGATTAAACTTCTGATCAAAACGACAGCATATTTCTGCACAGCGTTATCGCCACAGGTCAAAGGCTGAAATGTCACTGGTTGGCTGACCAGGTCACACGCCCCAGGCGTTTGTGGCTGCACTGAGCTGGGGTTTTCCCCCTCGTAGCCGAGAGGTTTCCCAGATGAGGATTTGGAGCAAAATAGTGCACTAAATAATAAAATAAACCACATGTTCCAACATAGTTCTTAGAGATTCTGCAGACAGCGAAGATAACAAACAATGGAAAGAGAGGCAGATATTAGCTGTTTGCTGATATGTCAGTGCCAGCATTTACGGTAAACACGCTGGTGCGGCGCTTTTCTGCTCTATTTGAGTAATCAAAGCATTTTCTTCCTGTGAGCTTTATTCACCAATTAACGTGCACGTTCACGCAGCACTTTGATTCAAGGTATAAAAAGTTTTTATTGATAACCAAAAATAACACAGATGTCACAATTTCAGTCTCTCACTATGAATGAGCTGCATTACAACAGTTATATACCTACAGTATGTACATTATCGCCCCTTAAAAAAAAGACCCATCCCTAGAAATGAAAAGGCTGTTTCCTGTATACCACAACACATAAAAAGGTCAGCAAAGATGAACACAAATAGCCACAACACAAACATTTCACTGAACTACGTACAACACGCTTGCTGATCTAATGTTACGCTTCTTTTTTTGGGGGGGGG
>JAVDPK010018488.1:0-25797 GCA_034780415.1 Cichlasoma orientale | reverse complement strand
CGGACAGAAAACGACTCGCTGTTTGTAATCAGTGAATAATTCAATGAATCTACATTTAACATACTTCCTATGACTTGTCTGTTGTTGCAGCGCACGTGCTAAACAGATGCATTTTGCAGTCTTGAGAGCGCCACAGATGAAGATTTGGTTATAATGGTAACTATGAGTATGGTTCTGGTGTCCGCATACTGTAAGATGTCCTCCTGCTTTGAATGAATAAACAAACAACAAAAAAAAAAAAACAGAGGGAATCGCTGATTTCACAGTTTCCGGTTCACTAGGTTCGGGTTGTTGTTGTGCGATGCAGCTGCATGTGAGGCCTGCTCTTTCCCTGTCTGCGGCGTCTGACCCTTGCACTGCAGTCCCAGGTTCGCCCCTTTCTGGGAGCTGAAGCCCTTCGGTTTGGGGATTCTCGTAGGTCCTGGACGTCGGAATGCTTCTATGGGTATCTGCGGAGGAAACGAGGAAAGATTTTGAACGTTTCTGCTGTGACTTGCAGCAAAGGCAGTGAGGAAAGAAGTGAAGGTTACATGAAAAAAGTACATTTGTAGGTTTTACTTGCTTTCTGTGCCCATGAGCTCAGGAAATATCTGCTGTAATACTCTTAATGACCACTAGAGGATATCAAATCCTATTTTATGGACACACCGCCAACCTTTTGCTGCATGACTGCAGTACTTTGACTTTGTGCCTGTAGCTTAAAAATATAGTAACTTGGCGTGAAACAGAACAATTTTTAAGTGGGAAAAAGGCTTCTGCCGCTATAAAAATGTATAACCTCCTTTCAGCGATGCTGAAACAAGTATGATGAAAGCTGTTAAGTCCAAGAGTTAATCAAACAAATGGTCAAAAGTTTTTTATTTGCTCTTTTTTAAATGATTAAATAAAAAACGACTACCCTCTTGCTGCACTACACAACAAACTGCTGAGACAGGTTGCTGTATGTCTTTGATTATTGCCCCTAACATAGTCCCGCTTCATCCTAGTAATGATACCAACATTTTGCATTTGCTTAAATGACTTACTGCTCCACTTACTGTGCAATCACTTTTAATCAGCATGTTTACATGCAGCGCAGCAAGCCAGCACACTGAAGTGTATCGCTTTTGGATCGGTCCGCGTACAGTACAAACTATGTCCTGTTTACAGTGCAGTGATAAGATGTTTCCACAGTTATGAGGAGCCTCGGCCGCAGATGACGCGCTGAGCCAAAGCATTTGTAGCATGCTTTATTTAGTAGATGGCATTTCATGAAAAGGAGACGCCGATTTATATAAACACTGCTGTCATCTAATGCAGTTGTTATTATATCACTACATAATTCTCTGTCTCGCTTGGAGAATAAGGACTCCTACGTCAGGATGCTTTTTGTTGACTATAGTTTTGCCTTTAACACGGTCATTCCCCACAAACTCACCCATAAACTGTCTACACTTGGCCTGCAACCCACCCTCTGTGACCGGCTCCTGGACTGTCTGAGTGGCGGGCCCCAGTCTGTCAGGACTGGTAACAGAAGTTCAGCTAGTATTATTAGAAACATAGGCACTCCACAGGGATGCATCCTCAGCCCCCTCCACTACACCCCATCTTGTTCACCCACGACTATGTCGCCTGTCTCAAGGATAATATCATCCTAAAGTTCATGGATGATACCGCAGTGACAGGACGCATAACTGGCGGGGACGAAGCGGCCTACAGGAGGAAGGGGGCTAATCTGGTGTCATGGTGTGAGGACCACAACCTCAGGAAGGAGGGGAAACCACACTGGCCACTGTTCATTTGGGAGCTTGAAGTAGAGAGGTTGAGCTGCTTTAAATACCTGGGGGTCTACATCAGTGAGGACTTCACTTGGACATTTAACACCACACAGCTGGTTAACAGGAGGTTGGTATGGTTTGGTATGTCGCACAAGATCCTCAGCGACTTCTACAGCTGCATGATCGAGAGCCTGCAGAGAGTGGTGAAGACTGCTTAACAGATCATTACGACTCTGCTGCCCTCTCTGCAGAGCATCTACTATTGCAGAGTCAACAGGATAGCAGTCTCCATCCTCAAGGACTCTACGGACTGCTCAATCTAGGAGTTATAGACTAGAACGCTTTCTTCCCGACTGCCATTAGACTCCTAAACACCTGACAGGAGTTTTTAATCTTGGTCGACCACAATTTGCAACTTTTTTCGACCGCTGTTTGCTGCACAAACAGATGATGGAGCATGCTAAATTGCATTAATATCTACATAGCCTATTGAAGCTCAGATTCTTTTATTTGTATCATTATATATATTGCATTATACTATATTTCTACTGTATTTCACATATGCTGTTTTTTTTTTCCTACGGCTCACTTGACTCATAACCTTAGTATGCATCCTTAAAAAATACCAGCAGATGCATCTGACACTTCAGCTGATCCATCTACTGTTCACTGAAGCCTCATCAGAAATGCTCTCAGTGAAAGGGCGGCTGTCAAGAAGCCGTTCTTAAGGAAGGGAAACAGGGAGAAAAGGCTGAGGTATCAAATCATCCTCAATATGTATGGCGGAGGGCAGGAGAGAGGTACAACAGTGAGTGTCTACAGCCATCTGTAAAACACGGTGGAGGCTCAGTCATGGTTTGGGGCTGCATTTCAGCCAGTGGTGTTGGAGATCTTGTCAAAACCATGCAGTACCATCTGGAGCATGTGCATTGGAAACAGCTTCATTTTTCAGCATGACAATGATCCCAAACACACTGCCAGCGCAGTAAAAGCATACCTGGATAGAAAAACACACAGTGGAACACTATCAGTCATGGATTGGCCTCCCCAGAGCCCGGACCTCAACATTATTGAAGCAGTGTGGGATCATGCTGATGGAGAACAGAACAAAAGGCAGAAACATCCAAAGAAGAGCTTTGAGTGTCCTTCAAGAAGCCTGGAGAACTGTTCCTGAAGACTGCTTAAAGAAATGAGAAGAAAGCTGCCTCAGAGAGTTCAGGCTGTGCTGAAGAATAAAGGTGGTCACACCAAATATTGACTTCAAAGTTTGCTAGAATTGTACAAACTCTGTTTTTGCCTTTTATACTGTATTTCCATGTATGTCTGCACATTTTAATAAATGAATGCACCCATTTCCCATTTTCATAGGAAAATACAAAGAAACGAGGGGGTGGCTCAACCCTTCAACACGTTACTGAGTTTAATATTTTTACAGCTTTATCCTTCATCTTCCTCACTGCCTGATTTTGCAAAAGGTGACTGGTACTGCAAAAAGACGCCTTTGCGCACTACCTCAAACAGCCCATCTGAGCTGATATCAGTGAAGCTTTTTGAAATATCTCCCAAAAAGAAAAAAAAAGAAGCTTTTTGCAATACTTTAAACTTTTTATCGGAGGAGTTAATTGGAGTCAGAAATGAAAACTTAAACTCTGTCAGAGCGAACGTGTCATCGATCTGGTATCCATTTCTCCAGCCGAGTGAAAGTTTTCAGTGTTTCCACGAGTTTCATCACTTCACTGTAATTATTCCCCGCTGAGCTCCGAACCTCTCGCTGTGACTTAGAAGAAGCACTTGTGAGGTTTAGAGAATTAAGAAATCTTCGGTGAGCTACATCCTTAAATATTCATATGGGGGTATAAATTTCAGAATAAGTAGGGTCCCATGCTTCAGCAGAGCTAATGGGCCAGAAAATCTGACCCACGTCATGGGAGTGCTGTTGATTTTACATGGAGAGAGACCTTAATGTGCGGCTTTGTCCTCTCGTATATCAGCGGTGCAGCAGGAGTTCAGCTGAGTGCTTCCTCCTCTGCCCCACACTCTGCACCGGCACAGCTGTTTCTGTGGCAACCAAACACGAGGTTTGTTTTGGTGCTTGTGTTGCAGTGGGAGAGAGGCTGCTTTCACAATGTCTACACTCTCACACTCACCAAGCCTTTTGTTTAGACAAAGCCCCAGTACTGCTGTTTATTGAGGGTCAAGGTGGGCTAAAACACAGAGATCTGCTCCCTCTGTTCATGGTGTGGTAATTATTTGATTTTCCTGGCCACAGCTGATTGATATCAGTAGCTGATTGTTTAAAATCACATCAGGATGTCTGGCGTTTTTGATGGCTTTTTCTCCACCCCCCAAATTACTCTGCTCTTAATCAGCAGCATCACTGTGATTATGGTGTGATCACAACTTCATTCTCGCCCAACAGAAGCGAGCATTACTGCAGGCTTTCAAGTGAAATAACCTTCCAGTGTGTCACATGAAACTCATTTTCTCAGTCTGGCTGGGATACCGTGCGCAGATCTGTCTTTTCTTGGCTGGACCAGATGAGTTTTATGAATCAAATAAGTCTAAAGTGAGTCAGGGGGTAATTGAGGTCGCAGACAGTAATCCCAGCTGCTGGGTGCTTTCTCAAGTAGAGGTCTAATGAATAGCATCTTGTTTAGCCCCTGCATCATTTCATCACACCCAGACAAGCTCTGGATCTGGTTTCCACAGCTGCACTCCCTTCTCGCTCATTGGATTTAATGCTCGATTTAATCATCTCCTCGTCGCACCAGCTCGTCCGCGTTTGGGTCGGCTTCGACGCTTTTCCCGCAACGCTTGTCACGCTCCGTGAAAATCGAAGTATCAGTTTCCAATTTATCAAAGTGGATTACTGCAGCTTATTTGCCTTCCCATCGATTTTTGGAAAATGTAAGAGTTCAGGAAAGGAGTAAGGTTGAAAGATGGGAAGGTGTGGAAGGAAAAGCAATAAAGTTCCTCAAATTTGTCTCTTTACTCTGGAGGCGCTCCTTGCTACATGTCTTCGGAAAGTTATCTTAATTTGTTGCCCCTACTTGTCAACAATGCCATTAATATCCTAACATTTAAAGTGTGGATCTGCTGGGTTTGATCCATCTGAGGAGTAAAATAATTATGATTGTATATGTTTCCTTTTAAACGAGGCCATCATATGAAGTAATACTAGTTTTAATTTTATACACACATAAAATGCCGCTGCGAGGAAAGCCCATCTGAGATGTTCATTATCTTTTTCTTAAGCTTTATTAAATAGTAAATCCTCTCACATCCTTTCATTCTTGCCTTTCAATCTACCTTTCCCCATAATCCAGTTCTGACCTCTGGTACAGATTTAACATGAAATAAAATGCATGTATGTGGTAACATTTTCATTCCGTGTGGAAGAATGCATATACATAGAAAACATTTAGGTTAGGTTATACAGATGACTCATCTCAAAGGACATGATTCATGGGAGAAAAGAAAATAAACGTTTTGGGTTTCGGCCCCAGTCAAAGGCACGCTCAGTAACAGAACTTTCAGCAAATGCGTTTGTGTTCCTGCGACCCAAACACAGGATCAGGTTTTCTGAAGGGGTTTTGCGGTGTTTACAGTGTGTTTCCTGGAGTGCATTATTCAGTCGCTGTGCTCATAACATTGTGAAATGAAGGCAGTTTTTTTTTTCCTTCATTTCCACCACTTAAAAGATTTAGGTTTCTCTATGTCATACTGCATGTTCGGATCAACATCGTCCACTTTCAGTGCTGCGCCCTCTCATCCCAGTGCCTAGAGGTGGTGCGTCTTGCTCACAGTAGGGTTATCAAAAAAATCAATGCTCAGACACTAATCGATACTAAAATTATTATTGGATACTCATTTGCAACTAGTATTGATACCAGCAGTGTTGTCTTTGCCTCCTCCAATCACACCGAACTTTACACTGCCCCTCCATTTACACACAGCTCAAGCAGTTTGGAGTGAACAACCCTTTGTGAATAAAACTGAGGTCAATAAAACTTCAGTTTCAACAAGACTGAAGTATTAAACGGTGGTGATGAACATTAACCTGGCCAAACATTATCAGTCCTGCCCATGTGTAATAGGCAGTGTTAATTTAACAGACTAACACAATGATTTGTGTCTAAAAACTGTATTTGTTTTAAAGTCCCAGTTTAAAGCTGAGAAAAGTCTTCTGGCAAATAACATTAGCAGCCTAGCCTAGCCTAGCCTAGCCTAACACAGCGCTACCTCAATCTAAAAATATTGTAGTCTTTTTTGCTTTTTTAAATTTTTTCATATATAACTTTGTTATATTACTATTTGCACTACTTTGGACAGCATAAACATTGTTGTTTTTGTGTGATGCTATTTTTTTTTGTATTTTCCCAATCTTTATATTAAAAAAAAAGTTATTTTTTTGTTGTTTTTTTTTTTTATCCTGTGATATCTAAAATGGTATTTTGCATTTTTCTGGGTATCAGCATTAAGTTCAGTATCATGAAAACCCTAGCTCACAGACACCTCAACATTGGTGGATGATGATAATCTGAAAGCGGGTTGACTAAATTCGCAGTAGATCAACCCTTTTTTTCAAAAATTTGGGGGGTGGGGCTTAAACAACTTTTTTTTTTTGAAAGCTTTATATCATCTCCTTTCAGCTGCTCACTTTAGGGATCACCACAGCAGATCATCTGCCGCCATCTCATTCTGTCCTTTACATCCTCTGTATATGATTATTCCTTTGGGGTTTTGGTTTCTAGTGTTTACCCTTTACCTTCATATGCCTTTTAATGCTTCTACATTTCCCCCTGGTTTGGAATCACTGGTCTAATCTAGCACATACTCTTTACACGTGTCTGCTGCATATAAGGTTAAAGCTAAAAAGTTTGCATGGTCCACTGAATTTTGTAACCTTGTTTCAGTTGTGCATGTAAATCCACTGGTGAAGAACAACTGCAGTTCTTGCATTTTTAAAGTACAAGACTCACCTTCCACTGCAGCGTTATGGTACACCACACTAAGGTTTAAAGGTTTTAAGCAGAGTTTCCATTATGTCATTTAAGAGAACTCCGAAGTTCACATCACTGTGGTTTTTGTTCTTGGTTACTGGGTTTCTGTGTCCCGAAGAAGAAACTATGACATCAGCTTATGATTTTAACTCAACCGTGTGAGAATCCCTGAGGGGTTTTTGACTTTGCTTTTGTGTCATCTGATCAAACATGAGCACAACAGTTTCTCTGAAACATCTTCCACTTGGGTATGATTTAATCCAGTATATATAGTGATCTTTAGATCTTTTGACTTTTAACACATTGGACTGAATTCTTTGAGCATTAAAACATTACTGTGCATGCACAATGAATCAAATCAAACAGCTGATTTCAATCTAACGGCATATCCCCACATTATATTTTTAAAAAGAACACATTCAAAACATGCTGGATTTAGTGAATAAATGAAATTTGCAAGCATGGATGACAAACTAAAACGTAATTCTTTTTACACACTTTAATTCTCAGGAAAGCAAACAACTTAATAATAATAATGCAGTATGTGGAGTATGAAGTATAAAAACTGGTAAGATACATCAGTGTGAATAGTCTGACTACATGGCAAATGTGCCATTGAGTACAATACAGTAAGTGCACTTAAGTTAAAACTTCGTGTTACGTCAGATTAATTCAAGTTCTAGTGCTTAAATTTTTTTTTTTCATGCAGGCACACAGTTGTTTGAACTTTATCACACAGAACCAAGCAAACCAACAAAAATTAAAGGCAAAACATTCAACCTTTTAACTCATAAATGAAGCAAATCAGACATTTTTTTTAAGGGTATAGAGTAGGGGTATAAGAGGTTTCTTATGGGCGGGATGGGATGGAGGTTTTTGGGGTTATCGGGTCAGTCATAGGCATTACTTACTGTAATTTGTGATGGCCTTTGGATTGGGGTGGAGGTGGGCTTAATCATGATGCTACTTGTGATTTTGCTGTTGGCTTTGACAGTAGGAGAACTGCAGTTTGTGAGCACCTGAGTCCTTTGCTCCGGAAGTCCAGGCGTGTGGCATGGACTCGGCGTTGGTGACGGAGTGCTGATGCCCTGTATGAACGGGCTCCCTAAGTGAATGTGGATTTTGTTGTCCTCTGTGGTGATTACATTGGGCCCCAAGCTGGTGGACCTCTGGACCTGCCAGCTGTTCTGCCTTTCGGGGGTCACACGGAAGACGGCATGTCCTCCTACAACCTCTACTGGCTCCGTGGATAGGGAGCGGTCGGGGGTGCCTGTCATCACTGACACTATTTGTATTGGTGACATGGCTCTGTCCGGGGTTACAGAGCCACAAGAGTCTGGGGTCATTGATCTGGAGTATGTAGCCATAGTAAAAGGTGATAGGGCTCTATCTGGTGAACATGGCTCTTCAGACACAGAGCAACTCTTCGATTTTATTGTTGGGGAAATGGATTTTGCATTAGGGGATATAGATGCGTTCTGGATGATGGTAATTCTTTGTTTGGGTGGACCTCCGCTTGTGGGTATGACGGCAGTGCTGGTGAATGACTGGGTGTTTTCTGTGGTCGGACTGGTGATCTCTAGCGTTGCAGTGTTGTGTCCGTGGTCAGGAGTCACTTTAATATGCAGAGGCTGCCCAGGACTATGGGTCAACACGACATCTGCAGGCTGAACATGGCTGCCGTTCTGCCGTGGTTGCATTTTGCCATTGACCTGATGAGGGGTGTCTTTGTTTTTAAGGAGCGGGCCTCGCGCTCTTTTCAGGTTGTTGTTAAGATTATTTACATTAGTGATAAGCGAAGGGCTACATTTGGTGAGCTGCAGCTCGTTGCTGTAATTTGCATTTTCCTCTGGTTCATTCTCGTCATACAGCTTGCCGTTCACCACTGCACGTTCCAGCGGTGGCATACTCTTGCAGTTGGGAGACATGAGGTCAAGTGGGTCCGTCTGAACCTCCTTAGTGGAAACATGTAGATCTGAAAAACGCCTGCCGTTCATTCCCGGGCGAAGGCTTTTGCTAAATCGTCTGTATCTTTCCAGCTCTCGAGTGAGCGTCTCCATTTCTCTGGCCAGCTCTTTGTTTCTGACTTCCTGCTGGGTCAGTTTTCTTTGCAGTGAGGAGTGGTCAGTTTTCACGCGGCAAATTGACTCTTCCGTTCCCATGTATTCATGAATTTTCTCTTTCAGAGCTGCTACCTCTCTGGTCAAATGGCTAGACTTGGCCTCCTCTTCCTTAAGGCGTTTATAAAGAACGTGCTCTTGGTTGCACTCTTTCTTTTCAGCCAGTTGGTACTTTGAAAGCTCTTTTCTAGATATTTCTAGCTCTTCCATCAAAGCTTTAGCCTTTTCTTGCTCATTGTTAAATCTTTTCTCCAGTGATTCAAACTCCTCTGTTTTTAATGAATCGCCTTCTACCGCTTTCAAGTCCTTTAACTTGCGTCGCAGGCGTTCAAGTTCCTGTGTCAAATCCTTTATTTTGTTGTCTTCTTGCTGGAAGCGGTTAGCGACTGGCGTTTTGATGGTCTCCTCTTTCGCTTTGTTTCTCAGGTATTCTCTCTCTACTGTCTCAAGTGATTGCAACCTTTTCTTCATCAAGCTGATTTTAGACTCCAAATCAACACTCTTCTCCTCTTCGGCTCCTAACTTGGCCTTCAAGTTGTCCCTTTCCTTTGTAACACTGCAAATTTTCTCCTCTAGCTCAGCCTTTGATCTCAGTGCTTTCTTGCTTTCCTCAATCAGCTTTTCGGTAACAGATGTAACTTTGTCCTGTTCAGCCTGCAGTTTGCCTGTGCTGTTGTGGACTTTGTTCTCCATTTGCTTCAGCTTCTCTGCCATTGCCTTCCTCTCATCCACCAGCATCACTGTCAGAGTCTTTAACTTGGTCAGATCTTCCTTCAGAGTCAGCTCTGTCTTTCCCAGCTGGCTTTCAGCAGCCTCCAGTTCTTTGACTCTGACTTTAAGGACCTCCAGCTCGATGGTCAGAAGCTTTGACACCGACCTCTCTTTCTCCAAGTTACTTTTCAGTGAGCTGCATTCTTGTTTGCTCTTACTGAATGCATCTTCTAGTTTTTCTAAGTCCATGATTCTTTGATTCAGTTTATCCACTTCAGCTTTCAGGCACCGGCTTTGGCACGCCTCTTTCTCCAGTTTTTTGTTGAGGTCCCTGCATTGGTCCTCCATCCTGATTAGTTCTTCATCTTTTCCCTCCATCTCAAGTACCCGTTTTCGTAACTCTTCAAGCTCTGACATGAGGCTAGAGTTTCCGCACTCACCACGACTAATTTTATCTCTCAGCTCTTGCAGTTCCTCCTCAGCCCTGCGCAGGGTTTTATTGGTCTCCTCCAGCTCATCAAGCTGCCTGCTGAGAGCTGAAAGCTTCTGACGCAGCTGCCTGTTTTGGGCATCCTCGCTGGTTAATTTGGCAGTCATGGCTTCCTGTTCCTGATGGTATCGACTGGCCTGGTCACGCAGCTCAGCCTCCAAGCGACAGACCTTCTGCTCCTCTTCCTGCAGACGAGCATTAGCTGAGCTCAGCTCTTCCCGGACTTGTGAAGAACTGGCACTCAGTTCTTGGACCTTAGCTGTTTGTTGATTCAGCTGCTCGGTAAGACGTTGTTGTTCATCCACAACCATCAACGCAAATGACTTGAGTTTTGTCAGCTCCTCCTTCAGGTTGTCAACCTTTATATTGTTCTCTTCGTCTTTTCGTTCTTGGTAGGCCTTTTCCTGATCAATTAACAGCTTTAACCTATAAAAAAAAAAAAAGAAAACAAGGTGAACATGATTGTTAAGAAATTTGATTTAGAGTTAGCTTTTTGCTGTCAAAATTACCCTTTTCCACTAAATGCACAAAATATAAAATAATTTAAAAAGTAGGCAATAATTTATAAAACCTCAAATAAGTTGATATTTATTTTTTATTTACCTTCTACTAATTTCTCTTTTGTTGTTGTTGTTGTTGCGTCAGTCCTTCCATAGTCAAGGACAAAAATAGAATAACCTAAACCTAAACAGCTAAAATGCCAATCCTATTCATGTACCCATATTATACAGTACCAGTCAAAAGTTTAGACACGTGTCCAAACTTTTGACTGGTACTGTATAAGAAAGCTCCTAAAGAAACTCTACAACCTCACTGTCATTATCCATAGGGTCCGGTTCTCCAAGCTCTGACACATCATAAACACTGTTATTTTCTCAGCATTTCTAAGGAGGACTAAAGTTCTTATGTCATGGAAAATTCAACACATCATAAAAAAGGCATTACTTTAGGTTCTGAAATACCTGTGGTTAATTTTTGTTCCCTTGTTGCCAGCTAATTCTCATATGCTTTGGAAACCTGAGTTACTGCTCTAAATAGTGGGCCTTGAGTTTAACAATCAGTGAATTTCAGAAAGTTTCCACAGTGGGTGAGGGTGCAGCTTAAGACCTGCTATGTGCTCTGTTAGAAAAGTGACACACAGCCAAATGTTGACCTCTGAAAATGATCATCTGACCAGACAATGTGACATCCTGTGAGCACAATAAAATATGTCTCTGACCCACTTATAATCAAAAACTACTGCGTGATGCTTAGCTCATAGGAGGAAATACTTGTGTCATTGCACAAGAGCAAATCAGGCTATCAGGAAAAAAGTTTGCTTCCAATGAGAAACATTTCAGAGTGTAACAAGTTTTATAAATGTCAGAGCTGATGTATACGAACTGTAAAAAAAGAAATCAGGAGCAGTTTGTTTAAGAAAAAGAACAAGAATTGAAAGTGCAGCATATGCAATATTTGTATTTCCACAAGAAATTAAATCCTATATTTCTATACTGAGTACTGAAGTGATGTCAAGGTATACTGTATGCGTGCCATCTTATGCAGCTGTAGTCCATTAAGTACAGTGTGTAGCCTGGGTCAAGGCGTCTAGCCCATGCATACATCACCAGGCCAAAGTGCCTACGGTCCCAGGGGAAAAGATGTTATGACTGCTGTGTGTGCATCTGCCAGGCATTTCCACACAGATGGCCCACTGGCATGGAACAATCCTTTAATTAAGGGGTTCCTCTACTACCAACCCTCCTCCCTCTTACTAAACCCACCACCACCTACCCACCCTGGGGTTTTTTTTCTCCCCCCCTTATACTTTGGAAGCAGGGGGAATTCCTTTAAAAGGCCATTACAGCTCTGCAGGGTTTATACAGAAGTCCCCCCCCACACACACACACTCACTCTTAGGGCTCACTAATTCCACATGTACACTTGGGTTGTGGGCCATGATGTAAGTGTGGGACAGCAGGGTGGGTCACTTCTACAGCAGTATGTCATTTCTTTCTTCAGTAGCTGGTAAAGGGTGGGTGCACATAGGGGGACACATGTAACTAGATCCATGTGTTGCAATTACACGGAAAAACACCCAATAAAATATATACGAATATGTAAGCATAATAATAAGATCTAATTATTAGTGTGGTTACAGTGAATTATAAGAGGAAATATTTTGTGGACAAGAAACAAATAAACGTATTTATAATAAATGACGCTGAAAATGTGGGGAAATATATTTCTCATAAAGATGTACCATTCTACTACAGGGTATAGTCAGAGTAGTGAAGATAGCCTTTAAACTCAAAGTACATTTACTTAAATATTGTACTTTAGTACCATTTTGAGGAAATGTTCTGTGGTATACTGCTTTATACTTGTACTTACATTTAAAAGGGAAAAATATACCTCAGTCTACTTTTACTAGTTATATTCCAGTTTAATTTAAAAATGTGACTCGCCATAAAGTTTGATTTATTCTGGCAAAATGGGACAGCACTATATAAAGTTGAAGTAAGCCCCCCCTCATCAGGTTATAACTTTAAAATTCCAATCACATTATAATGTAATAATTCATGCCCCGTATACCTGTATTATTCTCAAGTATATGGTATATTTGAATGCATACTTAACAAAAGTTAATTAAACTAAACCCTAATCATTCCAGAGACTCGACACCGCTTTTTATTTCAAAGTATCTGATAATACCAGGGGCTCATACTGCTGTGCCTGGGGTTATCGCCTTACCCTGCCCTTGTTTTTAATCCTATCTTCTAGAAGTGTTGATAGCAAATTAAGTCCAGGACTTCAAAGTGCTCGTCAGTGGTCTCGTGAAAGTACTTATCACCTTGTCGGGAGCGGTATATGTGCTGAAAAACTGTGTTTTCTTTGAGTGGATTATACATGTGGAAAGTTACTGCAGAAAGCGAAACTCCTCTACAACTGGCAGGCATGTCTCTCTCAAACCAGCCTGTAATCACTATTTATTTAATCTCTTATCTTGGTCCCTGCTGTTTTTCTAGTGATGTCATCGGCAAAAATAGAAAGATCAACATACTTTGTTCCCTATTACTGGAAACTCTGCCAATCTGGCTTAAAGAAAAACAGTCGTGAATTGGATATTAATCCAGATTACTGCATGCAAGAGAGTTTTGCATTAATAAAGGCAAATTCTAACTCCATTGTGGGACTACATTGCTCTGTTCCTGATGTACTCTGTGGTACAGAAAGAGACTTTGATTCAGATCATTTGTTTCTGGACTGCTTCTCATCAGGGACACACACATAGATGACTCTAACTGGCCAGCAGAAAGCAACATCTGAGACCATTTTTGTTGTTAGATATAATTTAGAGCGCGCTGCATGTTGCATAGTTGGGGCGACAACACACACAGTGACCTTTGATGAAAAAATACTATGGACCTAAGTCACCGTGACGTCACCTATTGTTCCGCACCATGAACTGTCAACGTTAGCATTTTGGCTGCCGCCAAATGTTGGCCAGATGTTAGCTTGTACGGATGAAAGGGTGGAGTGCCAAGTTATCAGCTAACACTAGCCAGCTTGGTTAGCAAACTGCATTCATAAACTGTACTGGTGCAACACGTAGACACATATCAGCTAATTAGCCCGTAGTTAGGGAATTTCGCTCGGCACAACAGAAGCACAAACTTCTTGGAAGGTCTGTACCGCAAATTATAATATAAGTCAGATAATCCATTAAAAATGCTCTAAAAGGCTCCACCAGCACACACACAGTGAAAAAGTCCAGTTTAATGAGTCAAAGTATGGAAGAGCCTTAGCAGACTCCGATCAGCCTCAACGACCTGCATCAGGAAAACTCGACTGACCAGCTGGATGAGTTTAAAAAATAAAAAAGTATCCCACTCAGGGTTGTTATGAGAGGGGGAAACTATCCATACAAGCCATACCAGGCTGTAAACATGCTTTTTAATGTGGTCTTCCATTTTAAAATGGGAGTCTACGGTGGCACCTAAAGGAACTGCAGCCTGGAGGCTGCCTGCCCCTTAAACCAGCCACTTTTCAATCAGGGATAGTAGCTCAACTGATCTGCTTTGACTATCTAATATACTATGTGTGTTGCGTGCTCAGTGATGCATATAATAGCTGATCTTTTTAGCATCTGCCACATTTTCAGCATTGCAAGGGAGCAGCTCCTTCAGGCACAGATCTGTGCATCTTGAAAAGGGAAAGCTGATCACATGACAGTCTAATGGCTATCACTATTACAAGCAACCCTACCACCCATGCTGCGGCATGTATGAAACTTTGCATAAGGTACTGATTTCATTTAGTCGGGTTTCCCCTCAAAGACGGATGCGTGGCCACCACTGTGTGTCGTTAAAGTGTCATGGAAAAATGGGTTGCACTGAGTGATTTGGTGTGTTAGGGTCCTCAAGTGGATATCTTAATGTTATATTATATTTTACCTTTCTCTCAAATGTATGCTAACATGAATGCGCTTTTTTAAAAAAAAGAAAAGGAAAGGAAAGGAAACATCGAGTCTGGAGCGCTCAGCCAAGTCCATAAGGGAGACACAAGCACACATTAAAGCTTTACCAAGGGCTTCCCTCTCTTTTTACGCTGGAAACTCCAGCTCACCCGCTGCGTGTAAAGCGGTGCTGCACCTTCTATATGGGTTGCTGTGCCATTTCCTCACCACAAGCGATTAGGTCATGTATGTATAGACCGATATATCCTGTGCACACATGGAACATCTCCTCCTTTAACATATGCTTGTGGACTGGAGAGGGGGGGGAGGCCTCTTGTGTGACAGAGTTCAAAGGGAGGACGCTGGTTGATGCAGTACATGGACCGTATTTAAAGTCCACACGGGGCCAAGTGATATGCCCCCAGAGTGCAATCATAATGCGTGATATATGTAGCACTGATATTTATTAACTTCCTGCTGGTGGTATTATGGTCAATAACATGGTGTGAACCAAAAAGAGACCTGGATTTAACGATCCTGAAACATTCAGTTTTTAGGCAAAAAAAAAATAATAATAAAAATAAAAAGAAGTATCCTTTCTTTAAACATGGCTGCTGCTTTAAATAATACAGTTAATGATGTGTCTTAATTTCAATTGATATGACTGGACTTAATATAATTACTACTATCACCACAGTCTAAAAATGGGGAAAAAAACTTCCTCTGGTATGGCATGGTTAAAAACTAACTGGATGCACACACACGCTCATACAGTCACTTTACTTCGCGTTACACATGGGGCACAATTATTCATGTATACTGCATAAAACTAAGCTGTCATTTCTGGTAATTATGACTTTCACAAACTCCTGAATGAAAACTTTACATAAATACATAATGAGGCAAACTTACTAGCTCTTCCCTTAGATATTCCCCTTTTTACAGTCTATATATTTAATATCTTTAGCCAAGCTCCAACATGTCATATTAGCTGCTGCTTTCTGACCATTTCTATTAAATTAATTTAAGAATTTCCTCAGCAAAGGCAGCTAAATTTAATACTAAATTGCTCGGGGGAAAACAACAGCAAACAAATTAAGTAGAATCGAATGTCTTAATTATGCTGTGTAGCTGTTTTAAAGAAAACCCATTTCAGATGTAACTTACATTAACTCTACAAAACATGCTTTAAAAGAACACCAGAATGAAAAGATGCGACCCTGAACATCTGTATGCACTCAGGCTTATCAAGACATTAGCAGCTCTCTTAAAAGTTTTGAAAGTTTTTCTACCTCGAGTGTAAAGTTTTGTGCGCCTACCTGTGCCAACGGCTCTCCCAGCTTTACTGCCACAAGCTCATTATCTTGCCGTACAACACCCGGACCCTCGGCTCTTCCTCCCTCTCTCTCTCTCTCTCTCTGATTCTCACTCTCTTAGTAGCAGTAATGTGGGCATTCCTGCAGTCAGACCAAACAATAAGGGATGTGCTCCCTGCCTATGGACCATTACATCATCAACATGCCCTTATATGGAGCTTTGCATTGCAGAAGCTCGCAAGAAGGGGGTGTGCTTGCTCGTATGTGTAACTGTGCTTGAGAAAGCCTGCTGAAGTAACTGTTTAACTAAAGGTTGTGGCACAAAAAAAAAATTGGAGGGGAAAAGTATGCCTTGACGTATGTAATGTGTGAAATATCTGCTTGGTCTGTCAGTGCTCTAGAGGCCGGGCAGTAAGCGAGGAAAGATGAAGAGTTTGAGTTACAATTTGTCCTTATGGCTCTTTTCAACTTAACTCTTTTTTTTTTTTTTTGAGGGCAAGGAAGGAGGAAAAAAATAAAATCAGTTGCAAAGTTAATACGAGATTCTTGGATGAGGATTTGTAACTGAGATCAGTGCTGAAGAACATGACAAGACTTGTAACGCATACTGTATCTTTATGAAATGTATACACAGCCCACGCCTAAGAGGTCCCCTGACATTTAGTCTCTGAAAAGGTTTGTTAGCAATGCTGATTAAGCTCTGGGAGTGCTTCCCTTCAGCCACCTAGTAGCAGAGCCTGTTCAGTGTCACGGAGCAATAAGCACGGTTAGTGTGCTGTATTACGGAAACTCAAGGTAAAATGTATTTGGTTTCAGACATATTAGAGTGATGAAAATGCAAAATGTAATGGCTTCGCTCTAGACGGTGGTTTTGTGCAAACAATGGCAGATTTGGTTACCAAGCGCTGACCTGTTCTTTCAACAAATGTGGCCCATTATGTCAGTCAGATGCTTTTTTTTAACAAAAGCAATTTTTCATAAATGTCAGATGTAAAAGTAAAGCAGGGGCAGTCATAACGAGAGGCTAATTGTTATAGCCTCAGGTCCTCCAATTATAAACTGAGGCTAGGATTCTAGCTGTGCCTGTTGTAAAGGAAAAGGGTAATTTAGGTGATTGCAGTTTTAAATGTTTATCAGTTAGGGATGTAATGATACCTGGTATTTTTTTTTTTTCTGTACCAATACCAGTAGGAAAGCTTAATTCTCAATATCTAATTCCATACCAAAACAAAACAGTTATTCCATGTACTTAAACTAAAAGTAGTTTTAAATCGTTGACATTTTGGAAGTGTCTCCTTCCGTGGTCTGAAAAGCACGATAGCGTCATTTGCATATTGCCTTTTGCAAATCAATGATCACCCCCAACACAAAGTACTGCCACGCAGTGTGCCTGACTCACTGCTTTTCTATGAGTCAAAGCGGAGCTATTGAGGTTTCTCAAGTGATATGATGCACTCAGTGCTGGCCGCCATATTGGATGTGATACAACCACTGCTTGCTAGGGAAAAATGTGTGTTCCCCGACTGGTCGTAGTGGTTCCTGGACATTACTGGCTGTCCCTGCGTAAAATCAGTTGTAAAGAAGCTGCACCAAAAACCTCCAAGTGATCGTTTTGGTTGCTAGCAGATTGCGGTTTTCACGTGTCCTTACATGAACGCGTCCTTGACCTTACATTGTAACCATGATTCTCACACTTCAAAAATGGCATACGAGCTACTTGTAGCGCGGTTTGTGTTCACATGTCTGCAAAACCGCAACTGCAGCAGCTGCACTGGTCGCCATCTTCCACATATAGTTTTTCCTGTAATTATAAACATCCTTCTTCTTCTTCAGCACATGCGGATAGACAAGAACACTCGGCATATATACAGTACGCTGCCTACTGTACTTATTTCACAAAGTTTACATTTTAAAAATGCAATCCCAATGCAAGCCCAACTCATTACCCCTCCACCACCATGCTGACAGTTGATATGAGGCGTTTGTGCTGCTATACTGTGTCTGGTTTTCTCCAATCGTGGTGCTGTGCCAAACATCTCCACTCTGGTCTCATCTCTCCAAAGGACATTGTTCCAGGAGTCCTGTGGTTTGTTCAGATGTAACTTTGCAAACCTAAGCCGTGCTGCCATGTTCTTTTTCTCCTGGCAACCCTTCCAAACAAGTCAGTCTTTTTCTAATTGTACTGTCATGAACTTTACCATTTAACATGCTAACTGAGGCCAGAGAGTCTGAGATGGAGCTCATGGGTGTTTTGCAATTTCTCTGAGCATTGCACGGTCTGACCTTGGGGAAAATTTGCTGGGACATCCACTCCTGGGAAGACTGGCAACTGTTTTAATTTTTTTTCTACTTCTGAATAATGTTTCTCAATGTAGAGTGATGGAATCCTTCCATACTGATGGGCAGAAACAGTTGTCTCTATTGATGATGTCTTTTCTCCTTGGCATTGTGTTAACACGATGCTTACTTTCTGTTAAAAATGGCACAGTGTAATAACAAATGTGTTACCTAATTAATTTTTTTTTTGGTTACCATGAGTGTCTAGCTACATAAATAATGGAATCAGTCGATTTTATATGATTTATGTGCCAGTCCTCTTTCTCTCACTCCTTAACCAACACTCAACCACCTCAGCCAACTTCAAACTCTGAAAATGGGGCTCTAGTTCTCCACAGCTGTAGGGCAAACATTTTTGTTATGATGCCAATATGAATCATGCTGGGAGAGATAGCCCCCCCCCCCCCAATTCAGAATCACACTGGAAACTTTATTATACCGTAAATGGTGGGCATCTGAGCCACCAAGGCACATGGATGATCAATGGCTGTTCCTTTTTTTCACCGAGGGCATGATAGCGTCAGTATGCACAAAGCATTAAAAAGCAGGTCATCAGTCTCTTCACTAACAAACCCTCCTGGTTCATATATGAGATCAATACATCACGTGTCATTCTTAGACATTTGGAATTTCCTTTCGTACCAGCTCCAAAAGAACATGTCGAAATATTGGAAGACTGAACAATTTCCAAAAGCACACGTTGCTCATCCAAACCAAATCCCAAACCTTCATACTTCTGTGTATTGTCAGCGCTATATTCATTCCACTGAGGTTACATAACACATCTTCATCCCCACACTATTTGTCATTTGGCAGAGGCTTGTCACAGCAAACATGTTTGTGTGGCCCGCTCGTGTTTGATCCTCGACATCTGTTTCAAGTGTACAGTACTCGGGGCTCAGAATATGTCCAGATTTAGAAACAGTCTAATTTTGGATGACCGAATTGTTTGTTCCAAGAACAAACACTGTTGCAAGGAAATGGAAAAAAAAAAAAAAACACAGCTAAAACATATCGTACTTTAGAGCTGATGGACTGTGCGGACCGTTCTTTGCAGATTTTAAAATGTTCCAGGAAAAGATCTCGTTGAACAGTGAGGTGATGAAATGAGGGATGACTTCGGTCTCAGAAAAGTACTCGACCATATCATTCTGATTATTCTCCAAACATCTCCAGCTTCCGATGCCCTGGCCTTTAGCTATCAAGCATCACATGCTGCATTTTCCATACGCCGCTAAAAGAAAAGTCCGCCCACCAAATAAAATCCGTTTTTGTGTGTTTGCACAGGCAACACGAAGAACTTCCTGACCAAAAAGAAATGCTATCTTTGGCTTCCACCAGCACTGTGTGCGCAGACTTTTTCACACAGACTCATTCATTGTCCAGCAAATCTCCTCCAATTGGTTTAAAACGCTGTGATTAATTGGATTTTTTTTTCTTCTTCTTTTTTTTTTATAAGTTGTTGGGCCACATGTTTTGAGTTTACTTCCTTTTAGGACTTTGTGAGTCGTGCCTGGCTCCCGCTGCGACTCACGAACATTGCTCCGTGCGCCATTAATGAACAGACATCGACTCACATTGTGTTTGCTGGCATCCGCCGTATCGACTAAATTCAATTTTGCTTGGAATACGCTGCTGGACGAAGTTTCAGTTTTGCATTTCTGGCCTTAAAGTTGTCCAGGCGCTGCTGAAAACGCTTCCTAGATACTTGTGGGCTGAATGCTGACTCAATTTTAACATAACAGCCTCATTTCCAATAAATATTGTATGGTTGATGTGCAATTACATCCTCTAAAGTCAGAAATAAATGATTTAATTGTGCTGCATGGCGTTCATCTGACAGGAAGGGTCATAAAGTCAAGTGGGTGTGTTGATTGAACACTTACGCCACTTTAATGTGTATCCTGGACATCAAGCTGGTTTGGATCTTATTTTAAACATATTAATCCTGCCCTACTGTTGCTTTAAATTTATCCAGCAAGTCTATTTCCTTTAGCTCGGTTGGCAGAGCTTGTAACATTTAGCAACAGTGACCTCAGCCATTGTGAAGCCATGACATATTGTATTTAGTGGGCAGGAGACAGGAAGACTCTTGCCCTTGTTATTCCCTTACGCTGCTGGAATCACTTATAACTGCGACGCAGCGCCTGGAGCACGTACTCGCAGAACATGTTCTGTGTTTTTTTTTTTTACAAACTGTTATGTAACTAATTTGCTGTCTGTCATGCATTGTCACCTTATACCGAGCGTGAAGTCTTGCTGTTCTTGCGCCGTGTTTTTCAGGAACTGCGAACTGCTTATGTGAGTTACTCACATGCCCCTGAAGTGTCACCACTCCTATTGTCTGAGTATACTAGGCACATTTATTCCCACAAACAACTGTGACACTGACAGCTTGCTTAAAGAAAAAAAAATTGCTCCCCTCATGTGACAGCAGGCGACATGTGTGGATTCCTCAGTCTGAGAAATCTTTCAGTAAGGTGAGAACAGCCCGATAAAGACAATAAAGACTATGACACCGTGAGCCGAACGATGAGCCCCCGATAAAGCCTGATCTGCGCTGACTTAAGCTATGATTACATCACAGCATGAAAATCCATTGTTTTGTTTGTGGAGCCATTAGCTTAAAGCCATTTTTCACCGCACAGGTAAGATGTTTAACTACCCAACCCTCGCTTCAGATGTTCTCATAAGGAGGTGGGGGGAACAGCCCAGTCCGAAGGCAAAGGCACAATGTGTTATCTTTACACTTTAGTCTCTGTGAAGATTCAACAAATAAGATGTGAAAAAGTGCTTTAAAGTTGTTGGCAAGCAGATGCTTTGTGCCCTTGGACCATGATGGCTGCTTTATTTTCAATTTTACAACCTCTTGGCTCCAGATTCCTATTTAATAAACACACATGAGTGTAGTACATGTGTTATTATGCATTTCTCTTCATATCCAGCAGAAAACTGGAAATATACCAGTCCGGTGAATGGGGCAAATTGTAATACTGAAAAAATAAGTCTTATTAACCCATTACATAATCAACAGCAGGCCTAAAAGTCACCAGATATCTAATCAAATAGCTAATCACGTTACTCAGAGGTAATATTAAACGAATGACTGCAAACGTCAATGGACTGAAACGGCGTTGTAAAGAAGCTGTGATGCGAGAGACCGATAACTAGAATTGAAAGGCGGTGTGCTTTCTTTCTTTCTGCTGTAAAAACATTTTCTTTTGCTGATCTTCTGTAAATCTGGCTACAGCTCGATTGCGTTTTTCATATTTCATATTCGTCATGTTAAACAGACTTCCTGAATTGTATCTTATCTTAGCAAGATTGCTTCAGTTTTGTGGGGAAAAAGGGTGAGAAAAACCTCACAGCGAAATACAACGTGTGACAGGGTGTTAATGCGTGTGTGTGTCAGCTCAGACATGTGACGCTTTCACAAAGCATCTGAAAAAAAAAAAAAGAGCAAGCAAACGAAGCCCGGCTCCACAGAACTGAGCAGGTGACAGAGCTCACGACCAGCAAGGGAAATCCACAGGCCTGCATTAATTGCTCTGTAAGTGTTCTGCTTTTAAATGTGCGCTTCTAAATTGTTGCAGCAGCCGTTGGATCGCGCTGAGTGCTTCTGAGTGCATATTTGTACGTGTACGCGCCTGATACGAGGTATGAATCTGATAAAAAACCATTAATGTCCAAACCAGATGGAAACCAGAGATAAGACAGAGTACACACACTGCACATTTCTTTGCCCCCTAGCAAAATGTTTAAGGATCTGATGAAGGGGCTGCACACGGCAGAAGCAGACAAAGTCAGAGACAAAGGCACACAGTCACTCTCTCCACTGAGTGTGGTTTCTGCTGCACATCAGACGAACTGCCTCTCCGCAGCCATCGCGGACAAGGCCTGGTCTTGCCCCGTGCACTCGGAGGGCTGTCTGACACACACATGCGTGTGCAATACACACAGCCCAGGGGCTGATTACCTGACATACATACATGACATCATCGCCTTGTAATCAAATCCATATGTCTACTTCCCCTCCTCCTCCGCTCTAAGTCTATCTCACACTGGGTTCTCGCATTTTTGCATCCAACCCGTGTCTCCAGATCTGTCTTCCTATTTGTCCCCGTTCTCTTTTCCCTCATCGACCTCGCAGTCTTTCTCCATTTTTGTCCACCACCTCCGCCTGCCTCTCCTCTCTGATCTTAGCGCGGGCCTCAGCGTGAGCCCCGCTGTTAAAATGGAACATGATTTTGATTGCCAGGCTAAAAAATCTCATGTGGATGTTTGCTGGCCTTTTATGGCCAGAATGGGGTTTTATGGCCGTTCTCTGGCTGAAGCCCTTTTGTATTGTTGTGATGACATGCTGTAGAATCCAAATATCTAGCTGCAGGGAGCTTGATCCTCCTGCAGTTGGCTTCCCCTTCTATAACCTGCATTCCTTTGTGTTTTTAGTACATCGAATCCTTCTGTTTTTCTTTTTAATTGCTACTCATGTGGCTGGCACACACTCAGGACTCTGTCGTCCATCAGCTTCTCGATTGGAAAGCGAGGGCTGGTGATCACCTTGACCGCTTACCTCCTCTTTCCCTCAGGGAGATTTTGTAGCACCAAAGGAATTTTTACTACCATTTTTTTAAAAAAAAAAAGACACAAAAAAGTCTTTGTGGTTTCTGTGCGCTGTCCTTTACTTACGAAACAATTTAATTGCCAGTGCATAACCGGTAACGTCATCCCGCCATGGAGTGATATAAGATCACGGGCAGGAATCAATCACTGCCGCTTCAGATTGAAGGGCTGTGCCAGACAGAGAGGCTGTAATTTTCAAACTAACAACAGCTATTGCTTAAACAACAACAACAACAAAAAAAAGGATCGCACTTGTAGTGAGAAATTAAGCGAGGTGCGTACAAGTGTTTGCGTGTGTGTGAGTGCAGTCAACAGGGCAGGCGTGTGTCTGATGCCCCTCAATTGGTGCAGCTGATAATCATTACCCCCTCGAAACCTTTGGACTTTGAGGTAAATCGCAGACATTTTAGGGGGCTGCTGGCAATCGTTGTTTGCTCAGACGTGGTGGATTTCAAACCCCCGGGGCCACACATCAACTACCAGCCATTACATGTACAAAATGGCAAGAACTCAGTACCAGCTGCTTTCACAGCCTGTGAACACAGAGGCTGCTGCTCAGGCTGGTGTTAGGTGTGCCAATGTACTGTAAGTGGGAGGATTACAGGTTACTGACAAAATGCTTAAGGTCAGCCTCGTTTCTATGCTTCCATAATCCATAATCTCGCTGTTAACAGCAATTGGAGCCTTAGAGTGAGGCTCCTGCTATTAAACTTGCGCACATGTATGGTTGCGAGTCCTTCAGACTTCCCAGTCAACTCTAGCAATGACATAGATAAACAATAGCGCGCAGATCTCGTAACTTGGCGGCCAGTTCACAGGAAGAGAGGAAGCGATACACACATGCACAATCTGTCCAGCTGTCAGGTGAGCAGGGCGGGTCTGCCTCCAGACACTCTTTGATGGTTTCCTGGCGGATTAGCATTCATATCAAACAGTCCGTGGAGGCATACAAGAGCCGCTTTCTGGTCTCTGTCACTAAAGCAGGAGCGGTTCCCTGTCTGTTTCCCACCCGTAGACCTACCAGCTAATCTCATTCATTTAGGTTATAAAAGGTCTGTTTGCAGGCCTGTCTCATAAATTTTCTAACTCGTGGGTGACTGTTTATTCAAGGTAATTAATAAGCAGGAGGAAGCTGCCACTTGACTAACAGTGCAACCACTACCTGGGTAAGCTCTTAATGTTTGCCTTCCCAGGGGCAGCATTAACATCACAGCCTCACCTTCGTGATAAGCAGCCCCCGAGCCTTCACCAAAACAAAGGTTGTATTTACGCATTTAAAGATAACTGCACTTGAGCCCTCAGTGTGGAGACTGTGTTTAAGAGGGAGCATATATACTGTATCTAAATGCTGGTTTCACCTGAAAAGATTACAGTGTGACCACCAGCCTGGGGAGCAGGGTTTGAAGGAAATGAACGCAGCGTTTTTATTTGAAGGTCATTCCAGCTGAATTTAGTGTCGTTGAAGTAAACTCTAGCTCATTGCTCTGAGCTAATATAAGCATAATTTTCAGTTTAACCACCTACTCTTTTCATAACAGTTTAGGGAAAACAGACTTCTGTTGAATAGGAGACCTACAGCTGAGGAAACAGAGGGAATTCTCAAGTCTGCCGTCAGTGCTGTGTGGCCAAACTCCTACTCATTCAGTTTTTCTCTGACGTGCAGACACTGTCCGGCATTTTTAAACACGGTAAATGGGTTTCCTAATCTGGTCATCCTTTCACAACTGCAATAATGGAAAATAAACCCAGTCCTCTGCGAAATACAGTCCCATGGGTGTCATCACACTGTTATTTCAACACTGGCCTAAATAAAGGGACACGTCCAAAGGCTGTCAGAGTGTAGCTGAGCAGCAAAGTTGGATAAAAAAAAAAAAAAAACATAAATGAGAACACACAGTTGGCATTCAGGAAGTAGGGCTCATCATGGTTGAATTGATGTGTGATCTCGTGTCCATGTAGGGTGTGGAGTTAGCCCAGTGGAGTCCTTAGGGTGGCCACATGACACTGATTCCCATTACTTGTTGTCTTCATCAGCAGGGGATTTATATAGTGAGTGTGTGTGTGTGTTCTTTTCCTTGTGAGTCTGGTGTAACAGTTGCACATGCTTTTCTAGCACTAGCATCTTCAGCTTTATCAAGTCAGTCATATATTTGAAGAGAGTGATGTTTATACACTATGTCGCCAAAAGTATTCACTCACCCATCCAAATCATTGAATTCAGGTGTTCCAATCATTTTCGCAGGTGTATAAAACCAAGCACCGAGTCATGCAGACTGCTCCTACAAACATCTGTGAAAGAGGAGCTCAGTGAATTCCAGCGTGGTGCCGTGATAGGGTGCCACCTGTGCAACAAGTCCAGTTGTGAAATCTCCTCCCTACTAAATATTCCACAGTCCAGAAGTTAGTGTTTTTATAACAAAGTGGAAGTGACTGGAAATGACAGCAACTCAGCCACAAAGTGGTAGGCCACGTAAAATCACAGAGCGGGGTCAGCAGATGCTGAAGTGCACAGTGCACAGCGGTCGCCAACTTTCTGTAGAGTCAATCGCTACAGACCTCCAGACTTCACGGGGTCTTCAGATTAGCTCAAGAACAGTGCGTAGAGAGCTTCATGGAATGGGTTTCCATGGCCGAGGATCACCAAGCGCAACGCAAAGCGTGAGATGCAGTGGTGTAAAGAACGCCTCCACTGGACTCTAGAGCAGTGGAGATGTGTTCTCTGGAGTGACAAATCATGTTTCTTGTCTGGCAATCTGATGGACGAGTCTGGGTTTGATGGTTGTCAGGAGAACAGTATCTGTCTGACTGCATTGTGCCAAGTGTAAAGTTTGGTGGAGGGGGGATTATGGTGTAGGGTTGTTTTTCAGTAGTTGGGCTCGGCCCCTTCAGTTCCAGTGAAAGGAACTCTTAATGCTTCAGCATATCAAGACATTTTGGACAGTTTCATGCTCCCAACTTTGTGGGAACAGTTTGGGGATGGCCCCTTCCTGTTCCAACATGAC
>JAVDPK010018487.1:0-10119 GCA_034780415.1 Cichlasoma orientale | reverse complement strand
ACACACACACACACACACACACACACACACACACACACACACACACACACACACACACACACACACACAGAGAAAGCGTAAACAGGGCAGGTGAGTGAGGAATGATGGCTGCTCCTTAGCAGAGCAGGTCTCCGCGCCTCACTGCCTCTCTTTCACACACCCGGCCCCGTCTGCTCAGTCTCAGAGCTGTGACACACACACACTCTACGCACACAGTTAATCAATCATACACGGACACACAATACATTGCCTTTCTATAAGGTAGAAAATAAAAACCAATGCCTCAGGTTCATACTATTAATTACAGCAACCACTGATCGCACACTAGTTGCTGCTAAAACCATCAACATATGTTGCTCTGCATTGAAGTGGCGTTTTCACACAGTTGAGGTTGGAATATTTAGAGAACTGCAGATTTAACTTCTAAATATGCTCACTATAGCACAGTAATTACACAGTCTCGTTGGTAGATTCAGCTCTATTGTAATCCTAAAATGTGAACAGCTAAGAGCCCTACAATCATTATTAAAGGGTTAAAGTTCTATAGACAATCCACAAGATCAAGAGTAGTTGGTGGATTAATGAAGAAGAAATATGGGCTTGCCTGAAACCAAAGGTGGATTTTTTTACTCACTCTGTGATTTTGGGATCGATGTTTCCTATCCACAAGCGGTTTCCATCATGGGCTGTGCTCTCTGAAATAATAGAGGCATTTTCCACTGTCTCTGCTGCTGATGACATGTGTAATCTGTGGGATAAAAGGGGTAAAAAGCAGAGGTAAACATTAACATTTTGCCTTCTTGTGAGTGTGAAGTTGTTTGGAGCTCTGTGGCTGTAACTTTATGAACTCAGACACTCAACAGCTGGGCATTTGCCATCGAGCGCCCTCGGCTTTGGAACCACCTGCTGAAAAAATTAGAGCTTCTTTTATATCACTTTATAAAACACATTTTTAGAGACTTGGTTTAAAGTGATGTCACCTCTTGATTGTGTTAGTTTTTATTGCTTTATTTATATTGCGGTTTTGCACTTCTTTGTTCTTGTTTAATCTCAACGTTCCCTCAGTTTTATCTAATTTTGATTGGCCTTACAAAAAATAAAAACTAAACTAATCAGAAGATATCTGGAAAACCGGGGGAACTTACCAGAAAATACCTGGCCACAGACATACTGCACTCAACCAAATATGGATATTCAGGTATATTCCTTAATCAGATCTTTATTAAAGTGCCCTAGATAGGTCAAAAACTAAAGTGTCAGATAAACAGCGTCCACATGAACTGCAACACATGAAAAAAGTATCTAACTCTTCTTTCAGCTGCTCCTTTTAGGGATCGCCACAGTGGATCATCTCCTGCCATCTCAGCCTGTCTCTAGCATCCTACTCTGTCACACCAACCCTCTGCATGTCCTCCTTCACTACAGTACATCCATCAATGGTACTGTAATCCATCTTCCTCTTTTGCTCCTGCCTGGCAGCCCCATCTTTCTGCAACATACCCACTCTCCCTCCAGAGGTCTAATCTGTGAAAACTGTCACTGTTTAAACAGTGACATTTCATTACATAAAAAATACACAATTTCTTCCAATATATGTACAAAGGTTCTGTAGATATATTTTTCTTTTAAAGCGTTTTAAAGTAATCATTTGAATAGAGTCAGGAAACGATGTGGTGTGAGTTATTTCCTCGCAGTGTCAAGTAAACACCTGGTTCCTGAAAACACCAAGATAAAAAAATAAGTAAAAAAAAAAACAAAAACATAACTCTGCCTCAACATTTGGGTAAAGCCGACCAGCTAACGTTAGTTTACCAAACTGTACACCTTTATTCCTGAACTGCTAGACGTCCTCGGACAGATCAGCCGGGTAAAGTTAAACCTGAGTCGATCATCCAGCTCAATCAATCCGTTATGGAAGCAGCAATTAGCTAACAGAGTTTCCGTTTACCTCGTTGTATGTCAAGTTTCCTCTTCGCTGGGGATTTCTCCAAATTACTTTATTAGTGATCCCACCTTCGGGATGATTTAAAATGTAATATTAATCATTTCACATACGGATTCCCTTCTATATCGGACACTGGAGGAGCTAGCTGTGAAGATAATACTACCGTCTGACAACAAAGGCGCGGGATGATGACGTTGTTTGTTTGAGTATGCGCGGAATCCAATGAAAGCACTCGATTTATCGCTTGGCATCTCCCGTATCATTCTCTTAAAGGCTTCGAGCCACCTCTCAGTCAGTAACACCGCCCAGTCGGCGTTACCCGTATAAATTACTAAACAGCTACCAGGTGGCCCTAAGACTAAGGCTCGTGGTGATGACGGAATAGGTGTCAAGCGGGTCTTCCCTGGTGTTTTCTGGTTGATGTTCTGCTGTGAAGACTTTTTGAAGTAGGTGTGTGTTCTGGTGCAGTTTGCAGTTGAGGCTTGTATTGTTGAAATTAGCGGTAGTACTGTATTGAACACATTAGACTGTGAGGGTTATTTTTGCCCAATTTAAGTATGGAAAGAAGTGTGGCATGCACGCCCCCGTCTCCCCGACCTTCACACCGCTTCATTTACACAGAATTACAGTTATTCAACCTAAATATACATAAAAACCTAAATATATATGGGTTTTTATTAACGCGAACTGTAGCGCCTAGCTGCTGTGAAATCTGTACTGAATCATGACTGAAAAGTCTAAAATAACGCAGAAATCTTCCGTTTTAACATGCTGTTAAGTTACACATGTTACGTTCATCGTAGAGGGCTGAAGCATAGGTATATATATCTATGGGCTGAAGAGCACATTTCGGACTAATTCATGTGTTTAAATCTGATTCGTTATGAAGTCACTGGTGTCCAGTCAGTAAAACTAATGACTATATTGCTCTATTTTTGATCGCTTATAGACACAACAACTACAAAATGCTGCTCAACTGGGTAATAGCAATTTGTGGGAGGGTCCACTAAAACTACTATAAGCCGCTTCTATTTTTACATATATACACTCACCGGACACTTTATTAGGTACACCTTGACAAAACCGAGTTGTTCAATTTTGGTGAATCCGTAACCTCAGTGTCCTGTTTTTAGCAGGAGTGGCGCCTGGTGTGGGCTTCTGGTGCTGCTTCTGCTTCAAGGTTAGATGTGCTGTGTGTTCAGAGATGCTTTTCTGCATACCTGGGTTGTAGCAAGTTGTTATTAGAGTTACTGTTGCCTTACTATCAGCTAAAGCATTCTGGCCATTCTCCTCTGACCTCTGGCTTCAACAAGGCATTTTCACCCAGACATTCCCTGGAAATCCTAGAGATGGTTGTGTGGGGAAAATCTCAGTAGTTCAGCAGTTTGTGAACTACTCGGACCAGCCCACCTGGCACCAAAAACCGTGCCAAGTTCAGAGTAACTTAAATCACTTTTCCCCCATTCTGATGCTCAGTTTGAATTTCAGCAGGCCATCATGACCATGTCCACATGTTTAAATGCAGTGAGTTGGTGCCATGTGGTTGACTGATTAAATATTTGCGCTAAGGAGGAGTTGAACAGGTTGTACCCAACAAAATGTAAGTTGTGTCCTGTTAGTTACGGGGTTTTGTTAGATGCTATCTACTAGCAGTGATGTGTTTTAGTGCACGTGCTGTAGACAGTGCTGAGATTGCCCCTCTCTCTTTTCTCAGTTTGTACTTCCTTGGATCCATGTTCCCCCTCACCGAATACATGAGTGGAGGAGATGGGGATGAGACATAAATTTATAATTTTGTGCTGAATTATAAATTGTTTTGTATTTCATTATCACAGATGTAACAGTTTTCATTGTTTTTTTTTTGTTTTTTTATATCTGGGGCTTCTTTTAATTAAACGTACAACATGACGATCATCTTAACTAAACACCTGTGCACCACACCTGTTTTTGTACGCCGATGGTTAAAAAAACAACAAAAACACACTTTGGCAAAGGATGCAGTGTTGCTTCCTCGACTATAGCTCCTCCAGCTGCACCCTTTGACACTGGGTACTAAGATTGATTTCTGGGTCACGGGCCAGAGGATGGAGGAAGGAAGAGACATGGAGGAACAAATGAGAGCAATGAGTAAAACCCTCTGACATGACACCATTTCTACATTATATTGTACTAAAAACACATACCTGTGATAAGCTGATTGGCTGATAGTATCAGTCGAATTCGAGTGTTACTGCATGTGGAAAGGATTAGACATATGTTTGAATTGAGAATAAGAATAACTTTATTGATCCCAGAAGGAAATTCATCTGTCTGACACAGCTCACCTGCTATCAATATTTCGCATATTTTCTGGTGCCGGCTTCTAAAATGTGAGGATATTTTGCTATTTTGTATTATAAACAATTTAATTGGATTTTTTTTTAAAAAAAAAACATTTTGGAGAAGTTTAGATTATCATGTACTAAACCAGGTGTGGGCAATTAATTTTCCCAAGGGGCCACATAAGAAACTGGGACTATTATGGAGGGCTGCACCAATAAGCTTATGAAGGGATAAAATTAACATTAAGCTGAGCTCAGTTCTGCTCAATATTAAACAGTTATTGAAAAACAAAACAAAAAATAGTGATTGATCGGTAATAAAAAAAATGATTCGTTTCGCTCCGAGCGTGAACAGCCTGTTTGAATAAGCAGAACCATGCAGAACATCATCAGATACTCTGCAGTGTTATTCTCTGCTCAGGCTGTAGAGCAAAAGGAGCGAGCGTGCCGGTTCACCAGCTGGCTTCTGCTGCTGGAAGAAGCAGGGTGTGTCTGCAGCTGCTGCTCTGTGTGTGAAATCTACAGGACATGAGGCTACAGTATCCCACTGAACACCTGTGCTTCACTCTTTCTGCTTGGCTGGCTTCTTAAAGAGATCTGTCACCATCCCGCATCTCGGCCAGTCGTCTCTGCCCCATTGTGGCGTGTCGCATCATACTTGTCGGGAAACCTGCCAGCCATGGATGCCTGTTATGGGTTTGTACTGGAGGTGGAGGTGGTAACCAAAATATCGCCGCAGGACTATGTTTGGATTTTGGTTAATATCTGGAGTGAGTGTTGGATTGATACCAGGGGTTAGCGGTAGCTGGAGATACAATGATGCACAGTGAGGTCAGTGTTGTGTCTGGTTAGAGACAAATCCCACATAATGGCATGTTTAAAGCTCGTTGTGATGCAACCTTTGACTTAAAAGGTTAAATTTGGCCGTTCAAAACTGTTCTTGCAGCACGATGGTTGTTTCTCCTCACAGGTCGCAGTTACAAATACTCAAGGCACAATAGAAGACGTCAGTCAGGCAGCAGTCTACCGCACGCTGTTCACAGCCACTGACTGTGAAAGACAGGCTTTAGTGTGTGTTTGCGTCTGGGGTCTTAAATAGCTCTGTGTTTTTCTGCACTTGTGTGTGCACACCGAGGGTCAGTGACACAGTTCACAGTCAAGAGCCTGTTTGCAAGGTGGGGTGTGATTTGTCCACAGAAAAGCAGGGGCTGCTGTCACGTTGTTGTGTTTTTGAATGGGAGGTTCCCCCCTCAGGAATGCCCAGACAAGTACGCGTGGGCTGAGATAATAGTTAGCTTTATCCCCCAGATTTATGAGAAATGACATGTTTTTAAGTGTACGAGTGTGACTGAATGTAAGGTAGGTGGTAGGATCACTTTTTCGACCCTCTCTGTTCTACTTTGAGAGAAATGCTGGTCAAAGGCATGGTCTGCGATTCAAGTGGAGTGGTGAATTTTACTGGAATACCAGAAAAATAATAAGCCGTCATTTAGATAAGTTGATGAGTAATTTCAAGAATTTCTTTTTCATAAGCTTTTATCTCCATTTCATAGCCCAAACAAGTACCTGAATATTTAAGAAAATATATCACAGGTACACCCTGGACAGACCCACTCAATCTGCCGCAGGGTTAACACAGAGAAACATCCAGGCTCACATTCACACCTATGGCCAATTTAGAATCACCAATTAACCTGACTCCATGCACGTCTTTGGACTGTGGGAGGATGCTGGAGAGAGCCTGCAAACTCCACACAAAAAGGCCCGAGCCTGGATTCAAACCCAGGACCTTCTTGCTGTGAGGTGACAATGAACCACCACACCACCGTGCCACCCTGGCTGAGCTGCTGTGGTGCCTAAATGTTTCTATTTTGCAATAATACCACTTTGGGCTGATTATAGAATATCTGCATTTTTCAGGAACTAACTTTTTGCAACAGTGGCATCCTGTTTCTGCGCCACACTTGAAAACAGCGAGCTCTTTAGAACGACCCATTCTTTCACAAATGTCTGTAAAAGCAGACTGCATGGCTGGGTGCTTGATATTAGACACACGTGGCAATGGGACTGAAAACACCTGAATTCAAAGTTTAAAGAGAGATGATACCTTTGTCCATATAATGTAACATATCAACATGTTTAATAGAGTCAGAAACATTCAGTGACATATATACACTCATTATTTATTGAAGTCTTTTATATGGTGATTAAAGCAGCAGTCCCTGCTACATTATTAATAATCAGTCAAGCAACAGAAAAAAAAAAATCTGGTCACAAAGCTGCTGTTTATCAAGCAAACGGGGGCGCATGATCTCATTATGTATACACCAGCAAAAAATGTGTTAAATCACTACACTGTGTATGCAGCTATGATATTATGGGATTACATTTACAGTGGATGAGTACTTCATCCCCGTCGGCTGCTTAATTTAACAATAATCAAATGCCGATCTTTCATCTGCAAGTCAGTTCCTTTTAATTGTTTTGAATATTACAGTCAAAAATATAGACTGCATCAGACATGCTACAAAGAAAATGTAGCAGATGACAGATCAGTACTGTGGGTTGCGTTCACTTTTCTTTCAGTTGTATTTCTGTCAGAAATGATCATGCATTCACTGAGCGCATGCACAGAGACCATGGTACTGTAATGTTAGAAGAAGATGAAGGCATACCTCCTGCTGGCTGATAGGAGCTATTACCTCATTTTGATTAATATTACCAGCTGTGCTTTCAGCTGCTTTTCTGATTGATTTGTAACTCTATCAAATGTAATCACACGTTGGCCTTCCAAACTCAGCTGTATAGTATTTATCTCCTTTTTTTTTTTTTTTTTTTTTTTAATTTAAATCCTCACTTTTTCCTCTCTGTGTGTCGACAGTTATGGCTTTGAATCATCTGAGCTTGCTGCGGCCTCTCCTGTATCAGCCCCTGCTGCGACATATCAGGTCTCCACTCGCATCTAGCCTAAGTCCTAGGTCATTTCTGGGTCCCGACAACATCCAGCACCCTGCTCCTGCTGCTGTGTGCATCAGGCTCTACGCCACCAAAAAGGCAAAAGGTTAGTCAGGAGATGACTGAAGTTAACATGCGTACAACTTCCATGATTCTGTTGGCACAAGATTGGGGTTATTTATCTAGATGAGCCTCCACTCTTCCCTCAGCTTTTTCCTTCTTTCTCTCATTTAATCGTCCAAGCCAAGGCAAAGGGCCAGTCAGCTAAGGTGAACATTAATTCAGCTCTGGTGGAAGACATCATCAGTCTGGACGAACTGAAGGAGGACATGACCGCTGTTCTCGATTCGCTCAAAGATGACTTCACACGGAACCTCAGCATCCGGACCTCGCCAGGTAGTCGGCTTATTTCACTTTCTGTTTTAGACTCTGTGCTGAAATGATGAGGAATGAAAGGCAGAGTTCAAAGTGGAGAGAACAGAGTTCAATGAAGCATCAATACATTATCTCTCAAGATAAAAGAAAATTCAGACATCACAATGCGTACAGTCCAGACTGAATGCATTAAGACAGTTACACACATGGCTGCTAAATGTTTAGCTGTGTGTTCTTTCAGCGATTTTTCATGCACAGAAAAGCTCACAAGCGGCTCAGAGTTGACTGAAAATTACCATTTAGATTGAACTGAAGTCATAAAAAGGGTATCACAAAAGCGAATATTCCACAAAAGCAGAAATCTACAACCCCGGTTCTGAAAACGTCGGGATGCTGTGCAAAATGTAAATAAAAACAGGATCTCATAAACCCATATTTTATTCTGAATAGAAAATAGAAAACTGTTTAAAGTGATTAAAATGTACCATTTAAAGAAAAATATTGACTCATTTTGAATTTGAGGTTTGATGGCGGCAACACATCTCCAAAAAGTTTACCACTGTGTAGCATCCCTTCTTCATTTAACGGCAGTGTGTAAACAGCTGGGAACATTTGGGAGAGGAATGCTGTCCCATTCATGTCTGAGAGAGGGTTCTAGCAGCTCAACAGTCCTCGGTCTTCTTTGCCATATTTTTCGTTTCACGATGGGCCAAACGATTTCAGTTGGTGAAAGTTCTGGACTGCAAGCAGACCAGTTCAGGACCCGGACTCTTCCACTATGAAGCCATGCTGCTGACTTGCTGAAATATGCAAAGCCTGATCCTGAAAAAGATGTCATGTGAATAGGAGCATATGTTGCATTGATGATGCCGATCCAGATGTGCAAGCAGACAATTCCATAGGCACTAATGCACCGCCATGCCCTCAGAGATGCAGGCTTTTGAAGTGGGCGCCGATAACAAGCTCTTCTTTAGTCTGGAGGACAGGATGTCCATGTTTTCCAAAAAGAATTTCAGTGCATCTGATCCCAGAACAGTTTTCCACTTTGCCTCAGCCTATTTTAAATGAGCTTTGGCTCAGAAGACAGCAGCATTTCTCTTATGGCTTCTTTGCATGATAGAGCTTTAACTTGCATTTGTGGATGGCACGGTGAGCTGTGCTCACAGACGGTGATTTCTGGAAGTGTTCCCGAGCCCATGCAGAGATTTCCATGACAGAATCATTCCTGTTTTTAATGCAGTGCTGTTTAAAATCACAGCCATCCAATCTGGATTTTCACCCTTATCCCTTGCGCACAGAGATTTCTTCAGATTCTCTGAATCTTTTGATGATATTTTTGATTGATATGTTTTCTGTGTTCTGTTCTGAATAAAATATGGGTTTATGATCATTGTGTTCTGCTTTTAACATCAGCATCTGAAGGTAGCATCAGTTAAAGCCTGGGAGAGTTTCACCAAGGAAGAGACTGGATCAAAGCCAGTGATGGTGTAAAGTGTGCTGTCTTCATGGGCATCTGTCCTTTTAATTCTGTGCTTCTAAGTGGTTAAAAGGGCGCCATGTCTCACACAGTTCTTTTCAGATTTCTGCAAACATGCTCAAATTACAGCTGAAACCCAGAGAGAGTGGAGGCATGTTTTTTAGAGAGAGGGGGTGGGGCTAATTTGCGTACTAAAATGTGTAAAGTTGTGCTTGTTTACATCTTTTAAGGCATGGTTTTTACAAAAGAGTTTCAAATATGCAGTTTTGATAAAGACAGATGGCAGAAGTAATATAGTGGAGGAAAAAAATGGTAACTGTCCAAATGCTTATAGTCGGTATACTGCAGTTAAGAGGAGGCCTTTTTCTTAACAGCTCATCGCAGACTTGGTTTTTTTTTTACTCTTGGAATAAAACTCTTTCTCTGACCTAGTGCCAAAGGGCTTAGCATAAAGAGATCCCTATTTGATGTTACCTTGACCCCGCTTTGGCCCCTGTTTCCCCAACTACATCCAGGTCACGGCCTTTTTTCTCTGCGTTTTAGCAAATGGGAGCGCGCTCAGGGAGTCAGAGGTGGGGTGTGTAATGGAAGCTCCCGAGGGACGAGGCAGCTGCCTGAATCAGACTTGAAACTGAAATTATCTTGAATTTGTTCCACTTTATTTTTGATTTGCACTCAGTGTATTCTACTTTTTTCGTTATACACAAAATGAAGACACGTACAACATCGATTAACCCTTCGGTGTCGTGTCTTGCCTTTTAGATTTCCAACTTTTTTTTTCCCCCCTCCAGTCGTCACTCAACAGATTTTTTGCTCTGAGTCACTTGCTATGTGGACCCCTCCCTTCTTTACTTTTTTCTTATAATTTTCCAGTGCTTCTCAGCTTCATATTTTGCCCTCTGCTCAGTATCTGTTTTTTAAACATCTATTTAATGCCTTGTAAAAAAACAAGGCATTTCATTTAAGAGTTCCTGACATTATTTCCTCTCTTTCCAGTCCTTTCTACTCTTCTCTTCATCCATCCCTCTGTTCTGCCCTGCGTCGTG
>JAVDPK010018486.1:0-10120 GCA_034780415.1 Cichlasoma orientale | reverse complement strand
ACACACCCACACACACTCACACACACACACACACACACACACACACACACACACACACACACACACACACACACACAGACACACAGACAGTGTTAGAACCAGGTCAAGCATGGCCCAAACATGACCACTGAGATGAGATCATCAACAATTCATGCAGCTACTGTAGCCAAATACAGTACCCCGTGTGTGTGTGTATGAATCCCACACACTTGGTCAAACTGAGCCGTTCTCCAGCTGGTCTTTATTCTGTGTTATTGCTGTCTGTCCTTCTCACCTCTCAACCATAAGCCATCCATATCCTACAATACAAACTGTGTGTATACATAAGAAGAAAAGCAGAGCACATTGTTGGAATAGCTAGTGTGTGCTGGAGCATTGGAGTTTGGCCTGAAGCTAGGCACGGCTGAAATAACTCCAAGCCTGTTTCCCTTTCACACTAAAGACCAATCTGCTTCACACTGCTGTGTTCACAGTTTAGTTACACCAGTAAATAAGTGTACTGTTCCACGGCAATGTGATCATTCAAAACTGTGAATACTAGTACATCTCCCCAGAATAAATACACACACACACACACCCCTCATTTTATATTATACTTACTTTATATTTATTACAGTGAATGAAATATTGGCTTTTTTATTTTTAATTTGAATGATTTTGAGAAAGTTACTGTTCAAACAGGATAAATACTGTGTATCTCTTGGTTTAGTCCAGTACACATAACCACAATCATAATCAAACAATTACCTTCTCATGATACTGTAATATTTTGAGATGAACTAGTACAACTTACCGTTTTGAACGGGTAGTGACACTGAGATTTGGTCACACTCAAGACAAAAAAAGCCTAAAAGACCCTGACGGAGATCTTTGTGGCAAATACAAATGTTCACAACATTTATCTCTACAGAAACACACAGGAAGCTAGTTTAGTTTAAGAAATGTACAAAAGCCTGTGTGAACACCCAAGTCTGGCCACTCGACAGCCACTTTGAAGCACTTCTGGGCACTTATTGGGCCCATTATTTTGGAGCATTATCTAAATTATCATTCACTTCAATTCACCAGTATGGACAGCATGCACTCTCAAATGTTTGCTGATTTGCCCCCAACAAGTTTCAAAATGCTTGAAGTCTTTTTGCTGTTGCAGAAATCTCGTAGATTTGAATTCAGAGTTCTTTGAGTGTCTTTCCCTTTAAATGACCATTTTCATTTTTAAACATGAAAGAAGACTATTCAAATTATCTAGAAGCCTAAATTTCTGCCTTGTTTGAGTATTTGGTTGCAGTATTTAAGATGGATACTCACAACTCCAGAACCAGCACCATCTCTGAAGCCATCTCATAGACCTGGTGGAGGTTGACCACGCGGGGGCTGGCTCTGGCCAGCTCAAGCACTGCAATCTCATGGATGATCTCCATCCGGCAGTCCTGCCCTTTCCGTCTCTTCCTCATGAACTTTGCAGCGTACTCGTGACCCGTGCACTTCTCCACACACTTTCTGACCACAGCAAACTTTCCCCTGAAAGACAGGAAGGCCGTCAGAACTGCATACACAGCTGCCACTGGCAGGTGAGAACATAACACTGCGTGACGCATGGTCGTTCCACTGACAGGAAACACATGTGGATACAAATCACAACTTAACTTGGGATCCGTTAATTAACACAGTTACATCTTGGACTGCACGAATCTCCAAGATTCGAGCAGTTCGAGTGGAGAACTGGGTTTGAACATTCATACAGCACTTTATTTACCGCCTTTTCAAGCACTTTCTATCACACACACACACACACACACACACACACACACACACACACACACACACACACACACACACACACACACACACACTCGATCTGGGTAATTTTGAGGTAATTTGAAGTTCAGTATCTTGCCCAGATCTCTAGTTCTGCTCGGACTTGCAGACGAGCAGAGCCAGAGAGCCAACACTCAATCTTCAGATTAGAAGACAGTCTGCACTACCTCCACTCGAGCCACGGCCAGCCCCCTGTGGGTGGTCTTTCAAAATAAGCACGTGTGTTAACTTGATGTTAAACAGGTTAAACATATCTTTGGTTGTAGGCTGTGAATGTTGTTGGATATACATTTCTTCTGTGACCTAATTTCTGGAAGGTGCTCTCATGTTATGTGTAAACCAGCTAACCCAGAAGGACCTCTCCTGGGCAGCATGTCCGTACATATCTGGTGATGGAGACCAAAGAAAAACAGTAACAGTGTGGTACTTTCAGCTAACATGGAGATTTACTCATTCACAAATTTAATGTGGAGCAGCTAGTGAGGAGGTTGCTGGTTACAAAACCACTGATCCATTCTGAATTAACTGGTTGGGTCTTGTTGGTCACTGCATACTGTCTCAACAGAGGACAGACAACATATGAATAAATTACACTGATTCAGGATTTCAGGTCCTTAAAATTAGACATACCGCATGATGCTTGCTTTGATTTTGTGTTGCCTAAAAGATCAGGTGGTACGCTCCTCTACATTCAGTATTAAAGTGTAATATAAGTGCTCTACAATGCAAGTATATTTGACTGAACATGTAAATGAATACAAGGTTGCATAAGGCACGAGATTCTTGTATTCTTATCTCAGCACTATCTGCTAGCAGTTGTTTTTGTCAGATAAGCTGACAACCAGCAGGTTATATCAGTTGTTACTTCTTGACAGTAATGAGATTGTTAACGGTTCATTTTGATAACTTAGAGGCCGGTCCCATTTTCAGCGGTGTAGAAGCATCAATTCCCGTGTCCAGCTAACATCTGATCTAAAAAGCTCTCCTGCAGCCGGTGGCTGGCGAGTCGGCGTGCTGTTAGCCAATACCAAGCCGTCTTTCAGTTAGCTGCTTCATTTATGTCCCTTGTCTTGCCCACATTTTGCAGTTTAAAACTAAAATAATGCCAACTATTTGATTGTGTTTTCAGTTCACAGGTGGGTGTGTTAGCTGCGGGATTGTGTTTAGCTCTGTAAAAGCTACAACAGATGTTTCTATCTCGGTTGAAGGTGCAGCTGTAGCAAGGAGACGATCACCTCTTCCCATCACTATTGCAATAAATAACACAACTAAGACAAATAATTCACATTATTCTTTGTGAAACCACAACTCGGCGCGAGAAGAGAAGCTGTGAAATGAAAATAAAATGACGAAGACTTGTAGGCTTTATACAGTGTCTGATGAGCAGCCCCGGGCCTGAAGCAGTGGACCGAGCAGCTTCATTCTCAGCTGAACTCATGTGAGAGTCACGGGGCTGATGCTGAGCTACAGATTTCAGCACCGATTCATGTTTTCTGCTAGTGAGATGAAATGTCGGAGTAAAAACTTGCTACACATCAATTATTAGTTGGATGTATACCAGCTTCTTCTTTTTCCGTAGTCATTGGATCAGAAACTGCTATAGTCACAGCTTCAAGCTTAGTGAGAAACAGGGATGTCCCTTTTTATTTAAAATCAATCGCTCCCTACTTTTTTGTTGTTGTATCCTGACATGTAAAGCCTTGGAACTGACCGAGGGTGCACTCTCTTTTTACCATGATTGCATACTGTTCCAACTGTGGATGCTCATATCAAACAGGGCTGAAGTTTCAAATAATAAAGGTCAGTATATGTACAAGTGATACCACGGAAGCATCGCTCATTAGCTGTTAACTCTTGTGTGTGTGTGAAGGGCAGCCAATCAGAAGAAAGCTGGCTTAAAGTGCCCAGAGTAACATAAAGATGATTTTGAAATCTGAATCATACAAAGCTACTCTAGTAGAGTTTAAGACTAAAAATACAGAGCTTGACATTAACATATAAGTTCTACATTGTCATTTTGTGGAATGCACAGAATTAAGCACTGCATGAATGTCTGGTTAAATGTGGCTTGAAGTTTAAAGTACTTCCAGTGGTCAGTAAGACTAGAAAGGCACCATATAAATGTTAATATTACTTTACGCCTGTTATCTTGAGAGCATTGTGCTCATCTTGAAGCTGGTCTCATAATAAGTCACTAAGACATTTTAAGAAACTAACTCCTTTATAGCATTCAGGCCCCTGCTCCACGCGTCCTTTCATTAAGCTCTTTGAAAGGTTTAGATTAGAAAGCGATTCAATGCCTTCCTGTTACAGTGAACAGGAAGCTCCCTTAGATCCTACACTCAGAGGTTTTTCTGGCCACCACACTGAGCAGTTATGGTATTTCCTTTTTATTTTGTCAACCCTTCATTTATTCAACTGTGGCCACACATGGATATTGCAGTAAACTGGATACTGGGAGAATACTGGGCCTATTGATTGGCGGTTTACTAGAAAACTACTGTTTACTACTAGATTTTACTGACTTTTACTAACATGTTTTGGTCAGCAGTTCAGATCAAATTAACTACATAAGAAAAGAACATAGTTTTGTATTTAAAACCAGAAGTAGTCGGGGTCGAGGGCAGGAGGATGAAAAAAATCGATCATCATTTTCTTCATTAGTTGCTATCAGTAAATGCTGCATTGGAAAGGTGCTGGCAGCACAGTTGTGATTGCGTTTATATTAGGACTGCTTTAAGTGGTCATGGTTCAAAGGAAGCAGTGTGTTACAGTCTAGGAGTGGTCTTGCCTGAAGAAAGAAAAAGCAGAGAGATGCTGTTTGGTTTGGGAGTCTAGGCCTGCTTTTCAGAAACCATACTGGGCCACCGCAGCCTTTTCTAAAGCAGTGTCAGCACATTTCGAAAGCCAGCAGCTTCATTCACAGGCTACACCCTGAACGAGATGGCTTTTGTGCATGTGTGCCTATCCATGTATATGTGCACACACACACACACACCAAGCCAGAAGTGATGGCAGGGTCACGAATAATGGAAAAAACAACAACAAAAAAACAAACAAACAGTCTTTGGATATAATGGATGGATTTCCAGGGTGCTATCTAACAGTGGATTTACATTCACCAGTCTCTTCAACTGCTCATTAATGCAAATACCTAATCAGCCAATCACATGACAGCAACTCAATGCATTTAAGCACGTAGACATGACCGAGACGACTCGCTGAAGGTCAAATGAGAATGCAGGAGAAGGTGATTTAAGTGAGTTAGAACATGGAATGGTTGCTGGTGCCAGATGGGCTGATCTGAGTACTTCAGAAACTGCTACTGTACTGCTATTTAATGGCCCAAGAAAGAGAAAATATCCAGTGAGCAGCAGTTCTCTGGCTGAAAGTGCCTTGTTGAACCAACACAAACCAGTTACTGGACTCGGGTCTTTGACAGTCAGAGAGGAGCTCAAACCAATCAGCTGGATTTGGTACAACATAGTTAACGGATGCTCAGTAATGAGACGTGTCTGTATAAATAACTATCAATAGAGAAGGAATTATAAATGGAGCCCTGCCTTTAAAGGGTTAAACTACAGGCATGTGTTAAAGACATAAAAGCCTGGATGACTTCTAAATTCAGACTTGAGTGAGTTGTCCATCAGACAAATTCTTCACCCACTCGACCACATCCTTGGTGTGTGTCTGGCAGCCGTCACTCTCCTGGAAGTTCAGGCCACTGTTCATAGTGTGCCGATGTTTCTGGTGCACAACAAGGAGGTCAGACTTTTCCTGCTGCCTGGTCTTAGACTTTCTGTGCTGTGCTAGACGAGCCTTCTCAGGGAAGTCAATCACCTCTTTGTCGCATCTGCTCCTGTTTTGATTGTAACACACGGTAAAGTTACTTTGTCTCACCCTTGTAGAGGATTTTGATAATCAGCTGCTGTCTGTAAAAATCTCACAGATCTGGGATACATAAAGTGTTACCAGTACGTCTGATCTCATCAGTGATCTTTTATGCCACAAAAATTTCCATCACTGTTTCTCTTCTTGGTTTTGCTTACTGTTTCAGAGACATCATGTTTAAAAGTTGTAAAAAAAAAAATCTAAGTCACACCAGATGGAGCATTTGAACCATCTATCCTTAAGCTGCCTTCTTGCCACAGCTGGGTTCATATCTTACACCTTGTCAGAAGCCGGCATGAAGTAAAAAAACAGTTCTTCACTGAACACCTTGTAACTCAATAATATTGCAATTCTATTCTGTAGCAACTTTTTCCCCCACCCCTAAAAATGAGTGACTTGTGTGTACAAACTGAGGTTAGTGTGGAGCTTCTACACATACTTTTGTAAACCCAGTTAGAACTTGAGTCAGTTTTAGTTTTAGTTTTGTGATGAGGCTTCAGTTTGAGGCTACGCAGCAAAACTCCAATTTCCCCTCCAGAGATAAACCACAAAGTGCAATAATATCCACACTTATGACTGTGTTTACATCAAACCACTAAGCAGTGCCTTGGTGAGCATAAACCTGAACACACAACCTTTGGTCAGCTGATCTTCTACAGTGCTGTAGGCCGGAGTGGCTCTGCAGATTAATGTAAGCTTTCATGTTGTTCTGTAGCAGCTAATCTCAGTCACAATGTCAGGCCATGCAATGCAAAGTGACATAAGGACACAGAGCCTTTGTTGTGTGGCTAAGGTTGTAGCTGTATACGAGTGGTGGAATCAAAGTCACTCTAGGACTTACCTCTCAGCAGCTATCTCGGCAAAATCTCTAGGCAGTTATTTCAGGTCCAAGCCCCGGCCTAAATGAATACCTGCAATTTCAGTGATCACTGGTACAAAAACTTCACATTAAAAGCTGCTGGCAAATCTGGCGTCTCATTTGAACCAAAGACTTTAAACAGAAGTATATAGTATGAAGTATATAAAAGATAACTGGCAGTGCATCCCACAGAATTAGAGTGTTCACAGACTGCACGTGCGGAGCAGCAAAATTTACACTTTCTAAGAACACGCGACAATAAGTTTCTCATCCTCTGGTTGAACCCCATCAAAGGAATATTGTTTAACTACAACAACAGACGGCACGACAGGTGTATGGAGAACATTTTTACATACATATCAGCCATCTAGCTTGTTGGCTATAAAATAATGACACCCTGGTGGTAACGCAAGTTACTGCGACTTCAGCCGCGTGTCCGTTTCACGCCAAGGACAGGAAAACGTGACATCCACACAATCTCCTGGAGAGGACAGGCGGTTCTATTACACGCTTTGCCATGATACTGGATTGCTCTTTTGGTGGTAAAAAGACAAAAGGCAAACTATGGGAGAGAGAGAGTTTGACTATAACTCATGATTAAACGCACTTGTGGTAAATAAACACACAGATAGTGAAAAGAAATGAGTGAAGAAGAAACACTGTGTATCCGGGAGAAGCCCCCACGCAGCCTAAGCCCATTGCAGCATAGCTAAAGATGGTCAGGGTCACATGATCCAACCCTAACCACAAGTTTAAAATTGTGAGAGAGTGCAATGTGGGAGCTTGTAAGACAGGACAGGGGCCCAGTAGATGAAGGCTTTGCCTCCCATTCTTTTAAAAACTTCTGGGAACCAAAAGTAACCCTGCAGTCTGAGAGCGAAGACAGGATGGGGCCTGACTAATCCACATTACTGTACTGAATATAACAGCGAGGCAATGAGGAGAAGCTAACATAAGAAAAATATATTTTCTTTTTCTTGTCCCTGTCAGAATGGACTCATGTTAATAATAAAATATGCCTTATAGCCACCAAGGTCTTCAAGGGCAGTCTGATGATTTATTGGTCAAAAATTGACAAACAGCCTCATAACTTAGAAACTATGATTATTACAAGTGTGGTGTGTATTGTGTATTGTCAACACATACAAAGTACCATATAATGATTTTAAATATGTCAAATTAAATTATGTATTTGGATAGGTCAACACTTCTCAGTTTGAGGAAGAAAGCACATGTTGATGTGGCACCATAGACACACGTACACACTACATGTACACATTACATACTACATACAAGCATCTATCAGCAGAAAAGGGTTCATTTTTCTAATGGAATGACCATCATTTTTGATAGAAGCTAAAATAGGACATACTGATACTGTATATGGTTTAAGTAGACTTGAGTGTATACACAGATTCTGGTGGCGTGACCACACCCTCTGACCCCACTTTGAGCACCATTTCTTCCTGAGGGTACCCATAATTCTTTATGTTTTTTAATACCCATCCAGTGTTGATTAAGAGGCAATAAAGAAATTTGTGGGTTATGTATGAAGGCCTCCTTACAGCACCAAAATCAATGAATGGAATGAATCTAGGTGCTGCTGCTGCATGAAGGTCCCACAGTTTATTTTTTATTTTTTTGCCAGTTGTATAGAAAACCCATACGGGCTACAATTTGCAATTGTTAAAACCACGAGATCTTCAATCACATTCTAGATAATCAGGGGTAAAGGTGCTTTAGTGCTCAGGCCTCCCAAAAAGTGGGCATCGCCCGCTCAGCATGGAAGGGATTAATCTGAAAATGAGGCATAGCATTTTCTTCCCCAATCACCATCATCATATAATATAATCAGATTTGGAGAAGGTGATTTCACAAGTTGTGCTGATTTCATGTTATCTTATCTGGAGCTACTCAATGTGCAAACCATGACAGGTCTTTATGTTAAAGTGTTTATTCCTCACTGTAACTGATTACAGTGTGATACTGTAATAATGCAAATCTGATATTTTGTAACATTCTTGATCATACTCTACTACTACTACTACTACTACTACTACTACTACTACTACTACTACTACACCTCTGAAAACACACCAGGTTAACCAAGCTTAACAATAGGATTTTGCTGGCTGAAGTAGTTTTTAATCTCTAAGGCTGTACCAACACACACACACACACACACACACACACACACACACACACACACACACACACACACACACACACACACACACACTACTATTGTCAAAGAGCTGACAGAGGACTAATCCTCACTAAGAACATGAAGAAAGTCAGTCTGTTGATGGTCAGTCACGATGAAAGCATATTCTAATCAACGTGGATTGGCTTTGGTGAGCTGTCAGCGGCATTTCCTCTAATATTTAAGCTTTTTGCACATAACGTATTAAGTCATGCTACCTCTGAACTGTATAAACCTGATCAAATTAATCAGGTGACTGAATGGAACTAAATACAAAAGGCGTTTGAGTATTTCTATGTGTGACACGCCCAAAATATATGGCCACTTTTGTGTTAATCTTGGTTATTTTTGGCAACTACGAGGATTTTGTGATGTAAGATTTTGTAACATGGACTGCAAAGTGGAACAACACTACAGATGGAGCTGCTGATGTCAAGGTGCCCCAGCTGCTTTAGGGGGGTGGCCTTCTGCTGTGACTCAGGTGCATACTAGTAGGCAAGTAGCGCACTAGAGTGCACTGCGTCTTCACTGCGCCTGAATGTTACTTGTATTTGCAGAGTAGCACTTGGTAAAAACTACCACTGCCTGTCAGTTGGAAGCACACATCTCTGGCCTGCAGGTTAGCCTCTGCAGGGCAGTAGCAGCTAGGTCGTGGCAACATTGTGATTGTGTTTTTAATGTGTTGATGTTTGTGCCTAAAGTACAATTAGGTTACAAAGAGTACAAAGCTGCTTACTTCCATGTTACTGGATGTAAGAAAGCACATGAAAGTTGCATATTATGCATAAGTATGTCTGACATCCAGAGTGATGATAATAGTGTGTTTAAGTACACTTGAGAATTTGATGCAAGTTGCACTGTAGAGCTCAGGATCGTGACGTAACGCAATGCATTATGGGACTGTTGCTCACACTAGTCTGAGTTGATAATGGAATATACAGAGGCAGATGCTGCTGTTGGGTTTGAAAGTTAAATTGTGGACATTAGTAACTCATCAGAATGGTGAGCTGCTGTGCTGTAAAATGACAACTTTACATGTGACCTGATCCGGCAAAATGAGCTGCAAGTCACAGGCTGATTCTAACATGCATTGTGGGTCATTCCCACGTTCAGCAACAAGGGAGAGATCGCTTACATGTTTTGAGTGCCATTATCGGCTACCAGTGATATCATTAATATTGCTTTGCATCTCTAATATGCATATATATCTAACATGCATCTCTAATATATCTAATATGTTCTACCTGATCTAATAAGGTTTCCACCTTAAGTACAGTCCCTGACAGAAGTTCTGTCGCTTATCCATGTTGTGGAAACAAAAGCTTATAACCTGACTTTAAATTCATCCA
>JAVDPK010018485.1:0-10121 GCA_034780415.1 Cichlasoma orientale | reverse complement strand
CTATTTTCTGTTCCCAACATGAACCAACACTTGGCTGGGAAGCAGGATCGGACCGATGATGAGGTCATCTCTGCTGTGGAGGACTTTTTTGAGGGTCAGGATGAGAGCTCCTGTACCACGGGAATCCAAGCGCTGCAACACCGATGGAAGAAGTGTGAGGACCGCGGGGGAGACCGTGTCGAAAAATAACACACATTTGGTCAAGTTTGACCGCTGCATCGCGGTCAGCCTATGAACCTTTCAGCCCACCCTCGTACTCTGACCTATTATTCAAGTTTTAAAATGTAGATTTTTTCCTAATTTACTAAAACTTTTTTTTTTGTAAGAACAGGATTGTCTAACATTTTAATTTTCTAGAACATTTTAGAATGGATCGATAAAAGAACGTGTAGGGATGAGAAACACAAACAGAACCATTAAAAGGTCATAAATGACCTCACTTGGTCCTTTCAGGTGCTGAAACAGTTTGAGTAATAAATGAAGAGGTATCGATAAAGCACTTTTACGACACATTCATAAACAGTCTTTAAACACTCGTTATCTGTCACACGCTGATGGATGCTCTGTGGTCCGTTTGGGCCGCAGTATCGGTCCTGAGGACGCAGACTCCCAGAGAAGCTCCTGACGCAGTTTTCATACTTGCAGGATGTTGATTCTCATTCCACATGAAACATTCATATGTGCATTCAGGGTTATTTCTGTCCCTTTCAGGCAGCCACAATGCAATAACCTACTGCCTGGATATGGACGACAGATCTCCCATTGACCTCATGCAGCCTGACATGCTGCAGAAACTCGACAAATACATGAAGCCCCTCATTCGCCCCTTTGTGTACAAGTGGGCAAAAACCCAGGTAATGCTTTTCAGACCAATGACACTTCTTTCAGTCAGATTTTATTTATATAGCACCAGTTGAAAACAACAGTGACCTCAAGACGCTTTACATTGTAAGCTAAGAAACCTGCAAAATTAGAGAGAAAGCCCCAACAATCAGATGATGTTCTATGAGCAGCGCTTGATGATATTTAAACCATGTTTGCAGCATAACTAAGGGCGGGTTCAGGGTCACCTGATCCAGCCCTAACTAGCTTTATCATAAAGGAAAGTTTTAAGCCTGATCTTAAAAATAGAGAGGGTGTCTGTCTCCTGAATCCAAACTGGGAGCTGCTTCCACAGAAGAGGGGCCTGAAAGCTGAAGGCTCTGCCTCCCATTCTGCTCTTAAATGCCCCCAGCCAGCAGTCTGAGAGTGAAGTGCTCTGTTGGGGTGATACGGTACGGGGCTATAATGGGGCTAACTGTCTGTTACTCATCATTGTAAAGCCTCATTTGTGTGTATAAAGCTGGACCTCCTGTGATGAGTTGTGCATCGTGTGTGTTGCAGGAGCATCCTATAAAGCATCAGCTGGACTGCGGGGTCAGGTACTGCGACCTGAGGATCGCACACAGGCCCAACGACAGCTCCACGGATCTGTACTTCTACCACGGCGTTTACACCACTCTCACTGTGGAGGTGATGGCACACAGTCAAATTTGTGCTCCTGAGTTTGCTTCTCATTTGCATCTCAAACATAAAGACGGCAAACACAGACACTAAATCCATGCAGTTCTTTTGACCAATGTCAGTATCATATCTGTGAGTCTGGATGTGTCATGGTTGGTCTGTGCACCACTGAACTTAATGAATCTGACTCATCTTTTTCTTCACGGCTCTCGAGGAAACAAAGTACAAAGGAGAAAATAATGATTTGATCTCCTGCTGAATTTATAAGTCTTTAATTTTTATGGTAGATTCATTTTAATGGAAAGAGACAAAATCTGAACCAAAAATCTAGAAAAAAAAAACACGTTACATAATAGTTATAATGTCACTGAGTAAAAGAAGTATTTGATTACCTACAACTCAATATGTGGATGAAGCACACCTGTCCACAGGATCAGTTTCTTCCAGCCTCTCCACCTCCACAGCTAAGACCAAAGAGCTGTGACAGGACTGCAGGGACAAGACTGTAGACCTGCACGAGGCTGGAATGGGCTACAAGACCATCGGCAAGAAGCTTGGTGAGAAGGTGACAACATTGGTGCAATTATTTGGAACTGGAAGAAATATAAAATTAGCATCAGTCACCCTCAGTGCAGGATCTTGCCTCATGGGGTGAAGATGGTCATGAGAAAGGTGGTGGTTCAGCCCAAAGCTACACGGGAGGAGCTTATTAATGATCTGAAGGCAGCTGGGAGCACAGTCACCGAGAACACCATCGGTAACACACCACGTCGTAATGGATTAAAGTCTCCGGCTCGAGAAGGCACATGTACAGGCCCGCCTTGAGTTTGCCAGTGAACATCTGAATGATTCAGAGAAGGTTTGGGAGAAAGTGCTGCGGTCAGATCAAACCAAAATCGAGCTCGTTGGCATCAACTGGACCCGCCGGGTTTGGAGGAAGAGAAATGCTGAATATGACCCAAAGAACACCATCAGCACAGTCACGCATGGTGGTGGAGCCGTTATGCTTTAAGCTACAGGACAACCTCACCGCACTGAGGAGACAATGAAGGGCAAAGATTGGCACCCCTCACTAAACACGTAGCTGCCCACCCTGGTCAAAGGGGGATGGTGATCGCCTTGAGGGAATTAAGCGCCTTGAGGGGATTGTTGTTATGATTTGGCGCTTTATAAATAAAGTTTAATGTAATTTTATTAAATGAGGGGCCGTGTACCATAAAATCTTGGACAAGAACCTCATTCCCTCTTACAGAGCACTGAAGAAGGGTCGTGGATGACATCCAAAACATATTGCCAAGCCAACAAAGGAGTGATTAATAAGAAGCACATTAAGGTCATGGAGTGACCTTGTCCAGGCCTCAGTCCTATAGAAGATTTGTGGAGGGAGCTGAAGCTTCGAGTTTCCAAGCAGCAGCCAAGAAACCTGAAAGATTCAGTTTCTGTGAAGAGCAGTGGGCTAAAATCCCTCCTGAGACGTGTGCAAACCTGGAGACCGACGACAGGAAACATCTCACCGCTGCGCTCGCCAACACAGCGGTGTTGGGTTCTCACCAAGTACTGAGTCATGTTTTTCTTGGGGATCAAACACTTACTTCACTCAGTGACATACACATCAGTTTATAACTGTTCTGTGGTGTTTTTTTTGGAAGTGAGCAAACGTAGAAGCTTTTTACTACGAGCCTCATTGACCCAGTCACACACACCTTCATACAGGTGCGTACAAGACGACCCGCTCGACCTCCTGAGCCACAGCCGCCCCAAAGGCTCTTTAATTCCTGCACAGCTGCCAAAGAGAGCTTTATCAAACATGAAAACAAAGCCTGCGCAGCGTATCTATATGTGCCGGGGTGGGAGGTGTTGGTGAATCTTCAGGAAGTGTCTGGGCATTTATGACATCATACAGATCCAAGAGTAGAGAAACCTGTGGTAAACTGAGCATTCAGAGCAGCCTGAGCTTTGGTCATGTTTAATATGGCCACCCGGCACCGGAGCAGGAGGAATATGACAGGAAGTGAGTCCACTTTAATGTGACACAGATTAATCTTCATCATACTGACATATTTTACATACATGGACTGCCAGCCTGGACCTGCCCCCGGCAGACGTTTCAGCTAAACGTCGTCCGTCTCACAAACACTGAATTACTGAGATAACGCACAGGTTCTGCTGTCCATGCCTGTCATTATCCTTTGACCTTTACCTTGAGGTCAAAATCGCCCAAGATTCGAACTCATCTGAGCTGTTTAGTGGAGGCATCTACGGTGTGAATTTGAACATCCTGCCTCCCATCATTCTCGAGTGATTGCATTCTCAAGATTTTCAGAAGAACTTGACCTCTGACCTTGGCCTAATTATGGGAAAAATTTAATCAGGTGATCTGGAGGTCACTGGCCATCTTCTGTGCAAATTTGTTCTGAATGGGACGCATAGTTTTACTGTAATATTGTTAACAAACAGTCCAAAAAGCAATACCCCCCTCTGGGGGCGGGGTTATCATAGCATAAATTATTTCTTCTCAGAGTATCATTGGTTAGTAGTTAAAAAAAAGATTATCATAATCATTATTATTGCAACATTACAATTAATTTGCATTTTTCATAACACAGAAATCGAAACTTTGCTTCGTTCCAAGAGCTGCAGCTCTTATTAAAACTGAGAAGCTGATTTCCCTCCTTTGATTCTGGTGTCAGCTTTCAGCAGAGGCAGAATCAGGTGCTTTTGGTCCCGGGAGCCAGAACATTTGTGTTTTTAAAGAGCACCAATCAAAGCAGAAATAGAAAACAATGATGTGACATCATTAGGAACAAAATGACAAAGTTATGAAAGACTGAGAGATTTCATAAAGGTACTGTGGCTCTGCAGCTTGGGCGGATGGCGGTTGCTGTTGTCGGGCTTTAACTTGTGTTTCTCTCACAGACGGTTCTGAAGGAGATCAGAGAGTGGCTGGACGCTCATCCCAAAGAGGTGCTCATCCTGTCCTTCAGCCACTTCCTCGGCCTGAGCCAGGAGCTCCACGCGCTGCTGCTCGCGACCATACGTGGCGCGTTCACCTCCAAACTCTGTCCCAAAACGGTACGGATAAGCTTCCTGTTTCCTAAAACACGTCACGTCCTTCTAACCGTCGGAACATCCAAAAACGTGGCTGTACTCGTGTTTGAGTAATGTTTGATTCTGATTTACACCTGCAGTAGGAACCAGTGCCACAGACATTTTGATCTTCAGCTTCTCTTGCCTGCCGGAGCCCAGCGGGGGTGCATTTTCAGGAGGAGCGTGGGCGCCACAGCAGTCATGTGACCTGGATTATCCCGCTTTAACCAAGGTGTGACTTTCACTGATTGAAGCTTTGATTCTGTCGGTTTCAGGAGACGTTAACTCTTCGTAACCTGTGGGCTTTGGGCTACCAGGTGATCGTGTCCTATGAGCAGCACAGCATGGAGCGCTGTCACAGTGAGCTGTGGTCCCACATTCCTTACTGGTGGGCCAACAAATGCAAAGCTGAGGCTCTGATTGAGGAGTTTGAACGCATGAAACAAGGCAGAAGACCAGGTAACCTACTGATCACTCATAATGTCAGACAGGTGAGGATAAAACATTTACCACCTGGTGTTCACCCTGTGTGTTTTGTTTCAGGAGGTTTCTTTGTGGCGGGAATTAATCTGACAGAGGACTTGAAATACATCTGCACGCACCCGACAGAGTCGCTGAAGGACCTGGTGATGTCCACGTACCCGACGCTGCTCGGCTGGGTCAAAGAGCAGATTCCCGGCTCCCGCGACGGCTCCCTCAACATCATCGCCGGCGACTTCGTCACAGAGAGCCACTTTGTGCACATCGTCGTCGCACTCAACGAGAAGCTCCTGAAGTAGTCCTCACGACTGCGACGAGCATGACTCTGCAAGAAAACGAACCACAGCATGAAACGCACACAGGCTTGTTCTGTTACGAGCGACAGAAAATACTTGAATATTTATTTAGATGTAAACGGCGCTGCTGGAAGCGGCGGCACTTCAGCCCGAAAGCTGCTCGAAAACAGACTTTTTGGTATTTGACCTGCACTTGTTTGTTTACACTCAGTTCATTATTTATGCAATGTTCAGTATGGAGGCAGCGCCACGGCCAGATTCACGTTACGCTGACCCAAGCAATAATTATACAACTTATCTAACGTGTAGGCATTTTACACCAGGGTCACTCTGTATGAAATCAATCAGCTGCTTTTCCTCTACAATAACTGAAACCGTGCAAATGTAGCCTGTGTGTAGCCTTTATACTGTGTCAAACGATCAGTCGTGCTTACATGTGTAGTCGCCCCATAAAGAGTCAGGAAAAACCCTCTTATATTACATTTCACTCTGCAGGACTCGCAGCTAGAAGATGAACCTGGTACAAAGGAGACCTTTTATCTGCAGCCACCTATCCCACAAGATTTACCCAGAATGCTCTTTGAGGTTTCCTCCAGTGAACGACCAGGAACAGATCAAACATCCAGGCACCAGCGCTGGTTTCTGCTGCTCTACGTCACAGACTGCTGCAGGTCATTCAGGCTATCATAGATCCCATCGGACCGATGCTCACAGCTGGTTTTGGGTTCAGATCAGGGCTCTTGCAGTGGGTGTAACACTGATTTGGTTGCATGTGGTTGTAGGTTCCCAGTCATCCAGGTCATGGTAGTCTCAGGAGCTTGAAAAAAGAAGGCAAATAATGATTCAAAGTCATGATCAACAGTGGGTCAGTGACCCCCCAGGGCCACTTCCAAAGGGTACGGCCTCCACTACCTGGGACTCTCCACCATTTGTTTTTAGTACTGAAAGAAGCCTATTGGATGAGAAGTGAAACATCTTCACAAGCCTTCTCTTTTCAAGCTCCAATGATTTGGTTGCAGTTTTTTAGCAGAGTTTAAATGTGTTTTTCAGCCCTGAGAGATTCACATGGATATCTGTTGCACTTAAGAAACTACGAGGGTCCAAAAATGCTGGAAAGTATCATCAATAAGCACCAAATTTGGACCCCCTCTGTTCCTGGAGGGCCCGTAACGCCGAAAACATTCACAGTATGGAGGTAAAAATGTCCATCAGTAAATCAACTAAAGTTATTGTACAAAAATAATCAGCTGATTGTGAGGGTATCAGGTGGGAGCCATTGATTGATTTTATTATGAAATGACCCATGATTAAGCACAATGTATTCAATGAGCACATGTGACTGTAACATAGGGCACTTTTGTACTTGTAGTGTGTGCAGTAAGTGAAAGAAAATACTGGTATTTAAGCACTGAGAATGTAGAGGAGATGTGAAACTTATGCAAACTGCATGGAAAACCTATTTGCATGAACCCAACCTCGACTGTTCTACTAAAAACTTTAGCCAGTAGATTGAGCCTTTACTTCCAATAATGCTGCACCGCTGTGCCTGTGGAGATGAGCTTTTCCAATAAACGTGAGCATTTTTTAGAAAATCATGTTTTTATTCACTGACTGATCAGTGTTCATGTTCTTCACCGTGTCAGAGGGGCTCATGAGTTGTTTTTTTCCCCCCATTATAGCTGAACTCAGCTGGGGTAACCAGCTGTTAAAGGTGCTCATTGTAATTACTGTCTGCAGGATTTCACCACCAGGGGGCAGCTGCTGCTTCTTCTAACTTTTGACACTTCCTTTAAGTCCTACGTCTGTGTAGGGTCTCAGTCATCCAAGTCATGGTAGTTCATGGAGCTTGAAAAAAGGCGACTGGATTTCTTGAAGATGTTTCATCAGAAAAGTTTCTTCAGTTCTCAAACCAGAAGGTGGAGAGACCCAGGTATTTAAACCCCAGTGGGCGTAGTCCCTTGGAGGTGGTTGTGACTCACTATTGTTCATATCTGCCAAGGTGTGAAAGAAGGCATGGGTCACCACAATCGGTGGTTTGGGGTAAAACTAATTTGGGACTGCGCCCCATTCTATCCAGTGACCCATTGAGGTCACCTAAAGAAAGGTGCGAATGGGGGGTTAAGGCACCTGGGGAGGGAGTTCAGGACAGCATTGTAGATGGGGGGGAAAGTTGGTGACGTAATCCACCTCCTCTGTTCAGTGATGGTCATTCACAGTGGACATAGATGCTTCTTTTACTTCTCTTTCAAACCAGCTGTCTTCTCAGTCCAAAATGTGAACATCTCCAGTGTACGGGTCTGAGCCCACTTCAGTCCACTGGACAGCATACATTTACTGGAGGAACCAAACAGCCTCTTCACAAACACACAACACAGAAGAGCCACCTCGACAGGACAAGACTCAGCTGTGCATCTGCACCTAAAAGATAAAGGACACGCTTTGAGGATGCCAACATTCACGTGACCTTTTTCACAGCCATTCAGTGCAGTCATATTTAGTCTCCAGCTGCAGCACAGAGGGTTCCTACACAGCTTTTCCCACCAGGCTGTGCTGTAGAGTAAAGCTGGGTTTCTCTCAAAGTTCATAAAGTTTCCCTCACTGCTGTTTTGCTGTTAACAGTATAATTTACCTTTAAGTTAAAGGCACATCATGAAACATTAGTTTAGCATTTTTATAATAAAGTCAGAAAATGTCACCATGAATGGCTCAGAATGAACTTAACATCCTGCTTGGTACCGGTGCCAAAGACTCCCCATCCTAAGGACCTCAACAGCTACAGGCCGGTGGCACTAACATCCCACCCGATGAAGACCTTGGAGCGTCTGGTCCTTGTCCATCTGTGCCGGGTAGTGGGACCCTCAATGGACCCACTTCAGTTTGCATCGGGGTGGACGACGCTGCCGTTTTCCTCCTACAACGAGCTCTTTCTCACCCGCAGAAGCGCTGCGAGAATCATTTTCTTTGATTTCTCCAGTGCTTTCAAGACGATCCAGCCTACGCGTCTGGGAAACAAGCTGGAAAACACTGGAGTTGACCACCACCTAGCATCCTGGATCCTGGACTATCTCACTAACCGTCCGCAGTATGTGAGGTCGAGTTGCTGTGTGTCTGAAACAGCTGTCTGCAGCACAGGGTTCCCACAAAGAACGGTCCTAGCCCCGTTCCTCTTCACCATATGCACTGCTGACTTCTCCTACCATTCACCCACTTGTCATCTGCAGAAGGTTTCTGATGATTCTCTGTTTTTATTGTCCATCTCATACATGACGGGGATGACAAGAGATACAAAGAGCTGATAGAAGGTTCTCAGACTGGTGCCAAAGGAACCACCTTCAGATCAATGCAGGAAAAACCAAAGAGCTGGTGGTGGATTTCCATAGGCACGAGTTGGGGAGCAGTATAACAGCTGCTGACAGGAAGAGACTGGATAGGCTCAGCTCTGTCCCGGGCTGCTCCCTGGACACTGTGGAGGTGGTGACGGAGAGGAGGACGATAGCAAGGCTGTGCTCCCACCCCATGTGTGACACTGTGACAGCCTTGAGGAGCTTCATCTGTGACAGGCTGCTGCACCCAAATGCTTGAGGGAGCGCTATCACAGGTCCTTCCTGCCTGCAGCAGTCAGACTTTTTAACCAGCGCTGCTCCCAGACATAGAAGTGTTCTGCTGTGTTCACTCTTACTGTACAATACACCTCATTTCAAACAGGTTCGGTAGCTATTTAGTGCAATAAACAGGTGCAATATAATCATTTTGTAATATAATCTTCATGTTCTGTTCTGTCCTCCATTATGTACATATTTATAACGGTACATATTGTTTATACAGATTTTTTAAATCATTCTACTTTCTACTTTACCTCTTACACTTTATTTTATTGTACCCTAGTTACTGTTTATCCTCTGTACTATACCTTTGTCGCTGCTACACTGAATTTCCCCATCGTGGGACTAATAAAGGGATTTCTTATCTTATCTTGACACAAAATTTACTTTATGAGAGAGACACATTAAATTTTTCGTTGCATGCCCCATCCCCAGCGCCCCAGCGCCCCGTGCAGTGCAGTTATTACAGGAACGCTGGTTTTACTGGAACAACGATACAATGAAACCAGTGTCTGATTCATGTTGGCCCGTTAACAGCTAAACATTTACACTGGGAACACACCCACAAGAGTCAAAGTCTAAACACAACTAAATGAAAGATTTTAGTTAAACATTAACAGTCCTGTGAGTCTTTGAAAAAAAAGCTATAAATTATTAAATAGAGAACTACAACAGCACAACCATATTTCCCACAAAAACTAAACAAACAACAATACAGTAAGTTAAAGGTGCTAATTTATATTAGGCTGTTTCACTGGGATAGGCTCCAGACAGCATCACTGCAGACGGAGCCAATCTGTCAATCTCCCACTCCCATCTCCCCTCGCTCATGAACAAGACCCCAAAATACTTGAACTCCTCCACCTGGGGTAGCAACTCATCCCCGACCCGGAGTGAACACTCCACCCTTTTCCGCGTGAGGACCATGGCCCCAGACTGCTGCTTCATACTAGGCTGCGAACCATTCCAGTGCGAGCTGGAGGCCACCACCTGATGAAGCCAACAGGACTGCATCATCTGCAAAAAGCAGAGATGAGATCCTGAGGCCAGATGGAAGCCTTCCACCACTTCCACCACCTAGAAATTCTGTCCATAAAAATTATGAACAGAATCGGTGACAAAGGGCAGCCCTGACGGAGTCCAACACCCACAG
>JAVDPK010018484.1:0-10123 GCA_034780415.1 Cichlasoma orientale | reverse complement strand
CACACACACACACACACACACACACACACACACACACACACACACACACACACACACACACACACACACACTAAAGAATCAGTACCACCTCTGAATGGAGGAGCTCTGTGGGTCCTTCAAACACAGCTAACACAGTTCCTGCCCCTGATGGGTGGCCGTGGCTCTGCTTACACTTTGGTAGGTGTGTGTGTACAATGATGAGCCCGAACATCAGAACCATGATTATCCCGTTCCATCAGAATGTTTCGGCCCATCGGTGCATGTGTGCTCTTCGCGTGTGTGTCGTGTTTAATCCTCGCATATTTACACAGTACGCGTGAGCGCGGCTCGTCTCTTTGGGCCTCGTCAGCTACGCCACGGTGTGTGTTTGTGTTCCCACTCTCTCACACACACACACACACACAAACCGAACACAATCCTCCCCTCCTCAGCGTCTGGGCGTAGCAGTGCATGTGGGCAAACGTAGGCGTATGGAGGGTCGGTACCAGCGGGGGGCACTCAGATGCTGTGCTCCAGCTGGCTGTGGTGGTTGGCCGTGTGCGGCGAGTTCTGCTCATTGAGGAGGAGAAGCGTCGTCTCGTCCGGGCCGTTCTCCGTCGGGGTGGAGTCCGCTTCCAGGTCCGTGATGGTGGTGTTCCCGGTGGTGGCGGGAGGCGTCTGATCCGCACGGGGAGTGTTGTGGCTGCTCTCGGGGGACTGCGGTGTGCTGTCCAGTCGAGACGCCATCAAGCCGTTCTGGTACTGAGCCCGCGTGATCTGAGGAAATGAGGGGGACGTTAACATGGGTCATTTTAAATGTGTCAGCAAACATCTGTGCAGCGGTGCTTCCAGCAGCTTTAAAACTGCCAGAACCTGTCCCAGAGGTTTCCTTCTAAACAGTTCCCCCCCGCTGCAGCAGGTAACCTGCTATAACTGATGTCTAACTGCATCCATGAGAACCGCGCAGGTAGTCTAGGTCCCCGTGTGGAAGGTTCCCCCCGAAGGTTCCTCGTCCCGAGAGTACCAACCTTGGCAAACTGCAGGTCAGTGAGGGCTCGGACGTAGAAGTCTGGGATGTACTGCTGCGCGGGGATGCTGCTGTTGAGCTGACTGTTGCTGCCGCCCACCGACAGAGACTCCATCCGGTCGGCTCCGCTCATCGAGGCCGTTCGGTTCAACCCGCTGAGATGGGACGGTGAGCGAAACTCTGTAAGCACACGCACGCACACACACACACACACACACAGGAAAGGTTAATAGCACCAGCTCCTGTTGCACATTTAAAGACACGGCTGTGTGATAAACACCTATCGAGCCGACCAAGCCGTGCGCGGGCTTCAGTGGGTTCAAAGCCTTGGATGGTTCTGTGATGGGAAACAGATCAATGAAGAGCTCAGAGGCACAAGATGCAGGTAAGCTTCAAAAGCAGGTTAATACCAGTGAAGGAGTCAGAGTGAGCAGACACACACTCGGTGTAATGATGCACAAAAACAGCAGCAGTAACACCTAAAATCTGTGAGTACGAGAGACAGAAGGAAGTTAATATTCAGTTCTTTAATCCAGCAAAGACGTGCGTCCTGCTCCACTCAATGACACATAAAAAACATCATTTTCCACTGCAGGATATGACAAACATGTGACTAAGTGAGCTGGAAGATTTGAGACTGCAGCCTGCAATAACAAGAGGACAAACTGCTGAACACCTCAACTTTCCCTGTTTACTGCTCAGCCAGCACGCTATCAGCACAGGGTAAAGCTTCCACACTCTTTAATTATAATCAATAACTGTTATTTACCAAATACAGAGTGTGGCGGCGTAACGGGCCGGACCGACCGATAGCCGACCTCTGCGAGGCTTTTAGAATTTGTGTGAACTGATTCCATAAGTTTGTACCTCACATCGTCAGTGAAATTCTCGTGGCCTCAGGGCGTCCCTGATGGCTCACTGACTCATAGGCGACCCTCTCACCTACAGTATCACCTGTACTAGGATGCACTGGAGTGCACTTGTAACGATGCAGCTCATCGACAGCAGCGACGTCCTGAGGAACAGCTGATCCTTAAAGTCGTTACATTTGTGGTTTGTCTATAATTACTGGACCTAATTCTATAAACGCACCGTATTACTTATAGTTTAATAATGTGACAGCTGGATGACACGAACATGAGCGCCTCTCAAGAACAAAATCAGATGTGTGTTAAACATTACATTAGATCTGCTTCATTTCTTCTACTGCTCATCTATTGTGAGGTGTTTACTCTCATTCTGTCTTCTTCAGTTTTCCTCCTTTTAAATATTGGTTTCATTTCCTTTACCACTGTTCCTTAATTTTATTTTAAGATCCTTTCAGGCTTGCACTGCTCTGAGTCTCAGCCGTGTACGCTGCAGATTGGAAGACTCTTTGAAAAGCGCTCTATAAGAAAATATCGTTTGCTTTAAAGCCCCGACTGTAACTAAAGATTTCATCATCAGTTAATCTACCAGCTGTTAATGTGTTCTTTTTATTGTGAAGGAAAGCACCTGAAACACTTAAATTAGAAAAATAGAACATAGAATATCTGATCGTTAAAATGTGGTAAGCATGCGCACTATAAAATTACAGACCCCAAGCTGACGTCTTCGTATTAAAAGCCGAAGATTAAACTGACAGAAATGTCAGTAACAAGTGAGATTAGGTATCATTTCTACTTCAGAGCCTGGTGATACAGTCAGATCCGTGTTTCTGGTCCTTTCAGACCTCCAGCTCGCTCTCAGCTGTTGGCTCAGTGAGGTTCTGTAACAGGTAACAGCAGAGCATTTCCCACCTTTGCTCCAACATGATGAAACCACGATGACTAACACTCATGGACGTCAGTCAGCTGATGGTAAAGAGCAGCACACTAATAAGCAAACTCCTGAATGTGTCACACACGCTTCACACGCGAGGCCACTGCCGGGTGTAAGGCCTCCAGCAGGGGGCCTCAGTGAGTCATGGGAAACTGTTTTACCTGTTCACCTCAGGTGTGTTAGCTCCTGGCTGTCTCTGTGGCTACTTTTAAAGTTAGCAGTTAGATGTGACATCATCAGGAAATAATAATGAATCTTTTTAGGATCCGGTAAGGAACCTTAGTTTAGTTAGATGCTGTCAACATGCAGGTGAAACAGTGAGCATCCATGCACAGGTTCTCCTTCTGAACACACGGAGAACATTTGGAGAGGGAACATAACCGCACGCCTTTGTTCTTCACCGTGTTCCAGTGAGCACCGCCCTGTGTGACATTAACACGCCTCCCAAGATTCCTTCATGCTCTCTGTTACACTTGAACCTTCTGTGCATTTTTGTGTGCATTTGATATTACTTCAATTTTTTGTGTCACCTTTTTCTTTTTTAAAAAAGAGTAACCTTTGACCTTTACGAACAAAACCAGGGAAGACTTTACAGGAAGTGCCTCCTAACTGCGACTGAGAGCTCGACTGAGTGAGTTTAATATTCAGGTAGATGATGGCACCTGATTCCAATTAACAATAATCACACACCCATTTTGATTCATACAGTAATTATATGACGGAACCAGAACTGGATTATATTAGACCGGGAGCCAGTGATTGATTTGTTTTTCTTATTTCAGTTATTAATGATGTTTAGTCTGTGCTTTCATCACATGCTGCATCTTACTGGTCTTAAATTGCACCGGCAGGTCTCCCTAAATCCATCTGAAGCTATGAGGGTGCATCGGGACTGAGCAGACAGCTGACCCCCCCGAGGGGACTCGTGTCCCGTCCTCCTGGGTTTTATTTTAGATGTCATGTGATCACGTCGTCCCCCTCGTTCCTGACATTTCGGCAGATAAACTCTTTGATCAAGTTTCGGACAGATGCCAGCTTCACATCTGTGCTGGACTCTGAATCTGACCGAGTCTCACCGAGTCAGAGCGTCTCACCGAGTCAGAGCGCAGCTTCAGCCTTTGGTTCTTTTCCCATTCACATAAAGTCTCTAATCTGGACTCAAAGACCTGAAATGTGTTCTGCCTCCATGTATAATACGTTGACATGTGACGCCCACCCGGCGCCTCAGTGAGGTCATGAAGGAACGGCGTTATTTGAAGTTAGAATGTGGATGTTGTAATGTTCTAAAATACACGTTCCATGTGGGTTTTTAACCACATATGGGGAAGGAACCAAATATGGGAACTTCACTGACCTCGATTTTATACAGGAAAATGAACATTTTGAAATAAAATGTCATAAAATTAATTTTAGGTCCTCCAATAACACTTTGAAATTCAAAATTTCAACCTGACAGTATTTCAATGAGTGCCCTTTAAAGGGTTAATGACACAGACTAATCAATTTGGAATATTTTAAAGCTGAAAATAAAATGTGACACTAGTAATATTTATGTTTTTAAGTGCATTAATTATAGATGCCAATATTTAGGGGTTAAAATGAATATGGTTAATCTTTGGTGTAGACGTTGCTCACTCTGGTTACAGTCAGCTGATCGTATCCCGTCCAAAGAGGATTTGGGATGCAGGCTGGAGCAGCCAGGGATGATAAAGGTTGTTCTGGCTGATCAAAGAGTGTCTTTGCCGAAAGCAGCTGTTAAATCTGTCTCAGCGAGCCTGTTACAAAGCTAGTGCTGCACTTCTGTCTCGTTGCACCTCTGGCCATTCAAAAGGTGAGGACAGGTACTTCATGCCAGCAGCCAAACTTCCAGGACTGGATCTGAAGGTCTAATGTGAGATCCATTTTTGAACCCACTACGAGCACTGCCAAGAGAAATTCTCTTCCCTTAGTGATCAGGCATCAATTTAACAAACATGTACAACTAAGTCAAAGCTGGTGCCCCCCTCCACTCAAGCTCCACCCATCCACCCTGTGCCCCACCTGTCCTTGGTGTTAAAGGACCCAGACATGCCGGCGTTTACCTGGCAACCGAGAGAACAGAGAAAACCTCTTAAAGGAGAGGTGACGAGGACGAGGAGCAGCCACTGAGAGAGGAGAGAAGGAAGGAAGGAAGGAAGGAAGGAAGGAAGGAAGGACGGAAGGAAGGAGGTGATTGATGAGGAGGGACAGAGGGGGGGAGGAATGAAGAGGAGGGAGGTACAGTCAGTGAGAGACAGAGACATCTGCTTCCAGCCTGGAGGAGGAGACCAGGAGAAGTACTCTGCTCCACTGAGGGAATCACAGCATGTCAGGTTATACAGCTACACTGTAACAATGTTCTCAGGCTCTCGTTACTCAGCTGCTCCTCAAAGTCTGATCGATCAGAGATCTGATGAAAATGAAGATCAGAGAATATAAAAAGCTTTTCACACGTTTCTCCATCTGAAGCACTCGAAAGAGGAAACCGCTGATTCTGAGTATCAAATACAGCATTTATGTCAGATTAGATGCTCGTTCACTGTGATTTAATATGGCAACATTATACACACTGAAACACAATCACTGCGCTGCAGCTTTCATGACCTCCACTAAAAATCTGTCTAAGAAAGAAAAATCTGATTAAATAATCCAAGCAGGCATTTATTTGGTGCTCCCTTTGGGCACTTATTAATAATCAATAACCACCGATACGATAAACATACTCAAATCCTAACCGGACATCCGGTATGCTTCACTTCCTGTTTGAGGCTTTCTGAGATCTGAGGCGAGCGGATTGTCACTGTCCCGCCATGATGGGGGTTAAATTACGCTCCGTTTGATCCGGTCTGCTCAGATCTTTTGAAACACGTCCAGAACCTGAGTCCAAATAATCAAGTTAAAAAATGCTTGATACCAAATTTTAATAATAATTTTAGGAACTTTTTTATTATTGGGCTGGAGTTCAAAATGACTTTTAGTGATGACTTTGTTGTTTAAATCATCATAACTGAAGTTATTGTAGGTGCAGGTCTGCTCAGGCCCACAGCAGACTCCACTCAGAACGAAGGACCTTCTTGCTGTGAGGCAACAGTGCTAACCACTGCACCACCGTGCTGACCAGACTAACATCCAATAACAATTAATTTCAGAGATTTAAGTTCTTAAAACAAGTTTCAGGACTTTTTGTTACATTGTTTTCTCTTCAACATCAGCTGCAATGAATACATTCAGAGAGCTCTGAATGTCCCACGTCTGTCAGATCAAACTGTTGCCAGGCTGATATCCTGTCCAGCACACAGATTGGGCCAGCAGACTGACAGAGAAATGAGAAATAAGCTGCCAGCCGAACGTAAGCAAACAGACACTAAAAAGGAGCCGAGAGTGTGAACGTGCAGCACAAAGAGTCCGAAAGACGAGGACGAGTTCAGAAGTAATCAACAGAGATTTCACAATCACTGCACAGTTCTCCTTTCAGACACGCGCACCCCCACGAACTCAGTGAACCCCGGCCGTTACATGTTTTTACCCTGAATACGTGCAGAACGCGCGACTTCTGATAACACGAAGTACAAGTGAAGAACTGCTGCTGCTGGGAGGGGGCGAGGGGACCGTCTCTGCCTGCCGTCACACCGGCCCGACAGGCTCAGTGACCCACGGTTATTTAGAGGGGAGAGCTTTCACACACACAATAACCTGTTTTCACTCAGTGTTTATGAACAACCTGCGTGTGTGTTTTAAAAGTGTGTAAACAAACAACATCAGCAGCGCTTTAACTCACAAAGTGATGCAGACTCCCTCACAGAGAAAACTCCACACACAGTTGTTGACACTGACACACGCTGCTGTCCACACACACACACACACACACACACACACTCCAGTAACCAGCAGGAATACAGACAGCACGGAAACCAAGGGAAAACTACTTAAACTGTCTCCGTGGATCCAGAACTGTTTCACTGCACCTCGGCACCGATTCCAGGGAAGCACCAAATATTAGCCAAATATCATCGTTGGCCATTATTTACCGGATTTACTGGTATCTCCGTATTTGCTAATAAGAGCATTTAAAGACATTTGTCACATCAAATCAGTTTGTTTGGCTTAAATGTTCCTACTTTTCTGTGGAAGAAAGGTGGGAATAAATAACAAGAACAAGATGAAAACACGTGTGAAATTTAAACAGTGGTATCAGTACACGCTGATGACCCCAGGAGGCTCCGGAGACTGCCCTGACAGCTACACTCAAACCATCGGTGACCCCTGGTGTCCTGAGGACGCGGTGCAGTGATCCAATGTTTCACCATGATAAAGATCAGAGATGTGCAGTAACCCAAACCGTGGTGGCAAAAAGCCATCGTCACTACGGTGGCTCACAGGCTTAAGCTTTTTCCTTTCATTTGTCACCTGTCTGCGTTTTATGGCTTCTTTGAAGTTGCAAACTGTAATGTTTCAAACTGAGCACCAGGTGGGGCTGCTGGACTTCCTGTTAAACACTTCAGTGCAGATCAGTGGCACTCAGAACAGACTGGGGAACTTAAACCCTGCTGCAGACCACTCTGTTCCTTTCTATTTATTTATAACAAACAGAGAAAAGCTCAACTTCTGTAGTCGGCTATTAAATGTACTTAATATTTTTATTATATACTGCATGACTTTATGATATTGTATGCACCTTTTTAACAGTAAGAACACTGAAAGAAATCCTGGCCACCTAAATAACTCTGCACAGCTTTCTAAACGTGCCAGCTCCTGGTGTAGTGTGTGTGTGTGTGTGTGTGTGTGTGTGTGTGTAACAGTAATGAGTTCTGGACTCACCCAGTGTGGGAGCACTGAGCGCCATGACACCATAGAATGAGAAAGGTCCCGTCTCAAACTTCATGTTCTCATTGCCGGCCTCCACCTCCACTCGACCCTGCAGAATCAACACAAACATTCGTGGTTATTAATGGTTAAGGTTGTAACAAGTAATCATTTTGTACATGTGTACATTTACTCTGCAAACTCATCCTCAAGCCTTATGCTGACCCACATGCACAACATGGAGAAAGTAAGGTGAATTTCCCTGTTGTCACTGATCACTGGGTTAAGGCTCCCTGCATATGCTGCAGTGTCCTCGGGTGAGACACTACACCAAGTTCCATAAGTGCCCACCACTGAACACAGCTCGGTACCCCTGACTTTCATAATGAAATAACACCGTTTGGCCTCTAGAGGGCGATACAATAACAGGTGAAGAAAAAGGTCATGCAGTATTTATTAGCGATCATCCTCTGGAGATGCTTTGCATCATTTGTGGGAAGAAACACGTCTATTTTGGCCTTGATCAGACATCAATAAACACTATGAAACATGATCTACATCTGACAGTGCTGCTGTCTGCAGAGGACGATGCAGTGAAGAGAAAAAAGAGCGGTTACAAAGTTTCTCTGCACAGAGCGAGCAGGGCCACACGGAGGGAGATGGAGGATGAGAGGACACAGGACAGGACAGAGAGGGGTTAAGGAGGCCTCCGTGCTGGAGGCAGTTGGCCCGGATCGTCCTGCTGGAATGTGTGAACTGCAGCAACAACACAGCACAGTTAATCCATGCTGCCATCCCTCCTTCCCTCCATCCTCCCACCCCCCTGCAAATGGAGCGGGCTGACGAAAACACAACAGGTGCTAAAATGAAAGGAAGACAAAAAAAAAGGAGACGGGCAAACAGGACAGAGTGGACCACGCTTACAACAGTCACAGATAAAGCAGGACAATTAACCGAGGGTCCAACATCTGAACCAGTTCTGCAGTTTGCTGTCAGTGCCGATTAAACCTAATTTAAAACTGCTGTCCAGATTTTAAGGCTTTCAGACACATTAAGTCAGGACAGCTTCAGGTTCATGTGCACTTAAAATCCGTTACATCGCAGGCCAACACTGCAGCCTAATCTTCAAATGGCACCAATAAAGTGTGAGCATCAACAAAAAGAGAAGGCGAGCAGTAATGTTTGAGGAGTTGCTGAGGATAAAAATGTAAAAGCTGCAGACAGAGATTCATAATTGCATAATTACTGATCATTAACATGCAAACTGAACCTCCAGAAATCATTGTTTTTATTTCGTTCTGTGTGAACTTCCCTTTAAGACCTCCTAGTCTGACATCCAACAAACACAGTGAATGTGATCCAACCATCCATGGAGCTATTTTAGGGTGCGTGCCAATTCAGAAACCTGCCTTTGTTGTTCCACGAGAGGAGAGGGAGTCTAACGGGCACTGGAGTCACCAGGTGGGCGGTTTCAATCACAAAGTGCTGAATTAAACTCACAACATCTCAAGTATGTCACAACTCCTCTAACACTGCACAAACACTGAGCACACAAATCTGACGGATCCATATTTAGCCTCGTGTGCCACTTTGAGGTCTCACGCGTCCTAAAATAACACCTCAGTTATTTGATTGTTCTTTCGCTGGCTCATCCTTATTTGGTTTGCGAATAATGATCAGCCTGCTGATTGACTTGATTACATCCTGTAGGTGTTCTGTCCACTGTTTGAATTGTGCTGATCAGTGATTAACAAACACAGATGAGGTGATCTGGCTCAGAACTGTTCCATGTTTTGTGTCTTTGTGTGTGTTTTTCAGGGGGCTGGAAAACAGAGAGAGCATCTAAAGGACAAGGAACAATGACCACTCATCAGCTGACGTGTCAGGTGATTCATCATTGGGCTGTCCTTGGTTTCTGCAGCACAGAGTGAGGAGTCTGCACCCCCCCCCCCCATATCAAGACAATGTGCCACTTTTCTAAAGTCTCATCAAAGGTCACATACAAGTTAACCAATCACCATCTGAGCTGTGACTACTGAGGAAACCTGTGAGTTGCTACAAAGTTACAAGTGATGCAGATTTGAGCACAAAGTGATGAAGGTGATAAAAACTGTGAAGCTGCTGATTATAGTGTGAAACCACCAAAGGCTCTTTTTTGGGGAGCTTGTATTAACTTTGTGAGGTTGTTGGGAAAGTTGTGTTCAAAGAAAGTATATTTATCCTTCATATGCTAAATTCTACACCTGTCACAGTGTGTGTTTATTTTTAAAGACCTACTTCCTCTCCATGTTAGCCACGCGCTCCACGTTAGCACCGCCCCACAGTGACCTGTCTGTCCTTCCTTTTCATATGTAAATCATTCCCTTGTGGTCTGTATAAAGCAGAGCTGCAATGCTTTGGTCTGAATCCTCGTTATTGGAGCTCCACAGACCCTCTGTTACCCCTGTTCTGAGGCTCGTCTTAGAGCAGCTCGTTTTGGTGCGGTCTCTTTAAATG
>JAVDPK010018483.1:0-10123 GCA_034780415.1 Cichlasoma orientale | reverse complement strand
GTGTGTGTGTGTGTGTGTGTGTGTGTGTGTGTGTGTGTGTGTGTGTGTGTGTGTGTGTGTGTGTGTGTTTATCTATCCTCTGGGAAAGTGCATGCCAATGTGAAGCTGTGCAGTAGTCCCAAATCTCAGCCAGCCTTTTTCTCAGCCACTGAACTGCCATTAATCTTGCTTGTTTGCCTGTTTGTTTGTAACGGATTATAAAGCGCTGGAACTAATGAGTTTTAGACCTAAACCCAGAGCTCACTCTAGCAAAGACAGGAGGAAGGTGACGTAATAGAGAGAAGGAAGAGATGTTTGAACAAGAATAATAATGTAACAGAAAGGAGGTGTCAGAGGAACACAATGTAGTAGGCAGGTGTAGTCATTAGTGATTCTGTGGCACTAAAGACTGCACAGAAGTGGAGGAGCTGCTGGTCAGTGCAGTGTTTAGCTGAAAATGGTGTACACTGGCACCACATACAGGACACAGATAGGAATGCTGCCACTTGTGGGCCAGCACTCACTATATTAGGTTGCTGCTGTTTTCAAAGCTTGATGGTAAAATTGGTTCTCACAGTGACATTCAAAACTGTGTGATCTTAAGATCAGTTTCAATCACGTGAAATGTTTCCAGTCAGTGAATGTGTTCATGGAGGTGATGAAAATTCATGCTTTTCTAATGTTAGAGAGTGAGTAAAAAGAGGTGAGTGAAGAAGAAATGCTCAATGCATCCTGGGAACCCCCCCCCCCCCCAGCAGCCTAGGCTTATTGCAGTGTAACTAAGTGAAGGTTCAGGGTCAGCCCTAACTATAAGTTGATCAAAAAGGTAAGTTTTAAGACTAATCTTAAAAATAGAGAGGGTGTCTGTCTCCTGAATCCAAACTGGGAGCTGGTTCCACAGAAGTGGGCCTGAAAGCTGAAGGCTCTGCCTCCCATTCTACTCTTAAGTATCCTAGGAACCACAAGTAAGTCAGCAGTCTAAGAGTGAAGTGCTCTATTGGGGTGATATTGTACTATAAGATAAAAGATACTATAAGATCTTGTATGTGAGGAGAAGGATTTGAAATCTGTTTCTGGATTTAACAGGGAACCAATGAAGAGAAGCCAATATGGGAGAAATATGCTCTCTCTTTCTAGTCCCTGTCAGTACTCTCGCTACAGCATTTTGTATCAGCTGAAGGCTTTCAGGGAATTTTTAGAAACACTGGATAATAATGAATCACAATAGTGCAGCCTAGAAGTAATAAATCCATGAACTAGCATCACTCTGAGACAGGATGTTTCTAATTTTAGAGATATTGCACAAACGGAAGGTAAGAAGTCCTCCATATTTGTTTAATATGAGCATTGTCAAAAATGAATCCAAGATTCCTCACAGTGTTGCTGGAGGCCAAGATAAGGGCATGCAGTGGAATGTTTCTAAGATTTTTAGGGCTGATTACAATAAACTTATAATACAATAATCTGAATTTAGAAGCAGGAAATTTGAGGTCATCCAGGCCTTTATGTTTTTAAGACATTTCTGCAGTTTAACTAATTGGTGTGTGTCATCTGGTTTCATGGATAGATAAAGCTGAGTATCATCTGCATAACAATGAAAATGTATGCAATGTTTTCTAATCATACTGCCTAAGGGAAGCATATATAATGTAAATAGAATTGGTCCTGGCACAGAACCCTGTGGAACTCCATAATTAACCTTAGTGTGTGAAGAAGACTCCCCATTTACATGAACAAGTTGGAGTCTATTAGATAAATAAGATTCAAACCACTGCAGTGCAGTACCTTCCAGTACCAGGAAGAAATGATTGAAGTTAACTCCAAAAGATCAGGCGGAGTGAAAGAGGCAAAATATTAGGCATATTGAAAGTAGCTGTACTGTACATAATGATGTGTCTCTGTGATGGTTGTGAATAATTTTTTAGGTAAAATTCTGTTAAGAAAGTCATAAAGTCAGTACTAGGTACGGTTACAGGAGTGTTTGGCTCAATAGAGCTCTGACTCTTTGCCAGCATGGCTGCAGTGATGAAAAGAAACCTGGGGTTGTTCTTATTTTCGTCAATTGATGATGAATAGTAGGATGCCCTAGCTATTTTCCCAGTCTAAATGAAGCTCTTCTAAATTGGTGAGACACCATTCCTTCTGCAGCGTACAGGTCTGCTTTAAGGCGCACGTTATATAGTTTTTTTTGTTTGTTTTGGTGGTTGTTGATGTCTTCACAACAGCTGCTGAACGTGATTTAGCTTGTTAGGTTAGGCTATGTCGATATCTTGTTAGATTGTTTGGTTTAGAAAGTGGCAAAATTCAAGTTCATGCAACAATTAAAAAAGAAAAACCACAAAATGTAACTTTGTACCGAAATGAGTATTTGAATCGTCTTGAATGGTCAAGTACAAAATTTTAATTCATCTTTTAAAGTATGAATATACTTTTTTTTAGTAGTAGTAGTAGTGATGGAGAATTTCAGAAGTCAAAAGTGCAGAGGAACATTTTTTTCTTTACTGAATGACTGGCTCAGAGCCCATTTTCCTTTCACCCCCCTGTTACAAAATTTTGTCTTATTTCTCAAAGTCTCCACTGGAGCTAACCTATGGTCACAAGCCATGAAATCATGAAATATGAACACACTATAAACTTATGGCTTTAATAATGACCAAGAGAATGATAGAAGCAGATAGAGACAGTTTCTTTAAACAGAAAACTCAAGCAGAAAACATTCTAACTCTTCAAGGTTTATAATAAAGGCAAAAGCAACTGCTTTGCATAAATGCTGCATTCATCCCTTCTAAAAGGAACATTTGCAAACTTCCTCTCATAGACTTTCTCTGGATGAGTAATTACCTAAACTTAACTGAAGTGTGACTGACAGGATGTCACCAGGTCAGGGAAAAACACTGTGTTAGTTTAGAACTTCAAAATAACACATAGTGATGATAGTTGCTGCATTACTAAGAAAATGCAGTATATGTGACACAAATATATGAATATTTTGCAGAATTATTCTTCCTGATATATCAAAAAAGCCACCTGAGATATGAAGGCTGACTATTATATCTGACTACTGTGAGTTATAATGATTCTAAAAGCAATGCACATGTTTAATTTATTTCAGGGATATAATAAAACCTTAAAACACTGCAGCCTTTCCCTTGATGGCTTCTCTGGTCCACATACCAAAGAATCCTCAAGGAAAGTTCTGAATATCAAATCCTCATGTTAATTTGTTCAAGAAAAAAGGTGTCACAATCAAAGAAACTATTTGCTAACTGTATGCACTATAATATCCACCCATCTATCCATCCATCCATTCATCCATCTATCCATCCATCCATCCATCCATCCATCCATTCATCCATCCATCCATCCATCCATCTTCTTCTGCTTATCCCTTTCAGGGTCGCGGGGGCGCTGGAGCCTATACCAGCTGCAATAGGGCAGGAGTGCACTGTAATGTACTTTAAAAATGGTAATTCATTAGATTTTATCTCCAACCTCAAAACACTTGTTCATCCATTATCACATCCTCATTATGAACAGCTTTGCTTTCCTAAACTCATGAGGAAGTTATAAATGACTCTATTTAATCAGGAGTATTTATTACGTGTGAATGAGCTGTTGGAACCCTGAATCCTCCATTACAGTTTTTCCTGTTTTTCCTCACTTTTTGACAGTGTCACATATTCTGTGTGCGCTGCTCACAGAGCGTGTGACACTGTCATGATGGATCTTGTGTTACAGCAAGATACAGCAAGATAATTCAGAAACTGAACACTGAAAATGTCTCACGCCAAATGTCTTTGTTCACATTCCGCAATATTCAACCTGACATATTTACCTCCTTTTAAAATGTTTGATACGAACTATAATTTAAACGAGCATTCTTTGGGTTTGAATTGTGCTTAGCTGCACATGGATCCCGCATGAGTGACCACTTAAAACATCATGGTCCAGGAGCTTAATATTTCCCTTCTTCTGCAGTGCTCTACAGTTTCCCTTAGCTCACTCCTCCACAAATAATTTGAACAGAATCACTACTGGCTCCATGGTGCAGTGGTTAACAAGTTTTCCTGTATTCTGAGTCACAAACTCAGCTTAATGGGGTCACAAGAATGGCAAACAGTGGGGGGAGGGGGGAGGTATTGTGTGGTTGTTTTGTTGTATTTGTGGTTAAGCAACAGAGGATTACAGATGAGGGAATTCAAGCCATTGTGTTGATCTGTTGTATAATGTGGTGGTATTAAATAGTTGTATTTTGTGGTGATATTGTGCAGCTCTGGTTAAGATGCTTCCAGATTGCACATAGGTCCGAGAACAAAGGAATTCTCTCATCTGGAATCTTTTCCTGACATGGGAAACATGATCTATAGGAGAGGTAGTGACACAGTTTATAAATGGCACGAACACACACATGCGCATGCACGACATTTGAGATGGAGGGTGAAAACAAACTGGAGAATTTATTTGTTCATTCATTTTTTTTAACCTACAGTTGAGCTTCTTTCCAGATGTTCCCGCTCAAAGAAGACAGGTGTGTGTGCAAAGACAACTGTGCGAGTGCACACGCATCTTTATGAGCATGTGTTTTATTACAGTGTGTGTGTGTGAACCCCCAGGTAATTTATCTTAATATGTTATTTCAGGTCAGAAAAAGAGCTCCATGTGCTATAAATGCCTGCCTGGATCTGCTTGTGTTCCCTCCTCAAATGCTTGGTCTGAAGCCTTCAGCCATGGTACAGTCCCACTTGGCAAGCCCAAGTTAATGCTTGTTAATGCTAAACCAGCAGTTAGGATGATGGCTCTAATTTACACCCATGAAGATGTTATGCTGTCAGATCTGCTCTAAATGCTGAATGGTTGCAGACTTTAGATTCTGACATGAATGTAGCTCAAGAATATTTTGTTCTCTTTCAGTATTTTTTCCTGTTTATTCCCTCAAGGCTTCTCAGTCACTCATCCATCTTGTATCCATTCAGTCTTTTGTTGGCCCCATACACCTCACCTTAATACATTGCAGCTGCTTCAGCTGGCAGCTTCTCCCCTAAGTTTCAGCCATGTCTTTTACATTTGTAAAACTTTATTTTTTTATATTTCAGCAGGTGAAAATGTTCATGTAAGCGTGAAAGCAATCAAAACAATTTATCTATACAAGTCAGGTTTTTGTGAAGAAAGCACCATCTCTCAGTGACACTCTGCAATTGAGTCAAAGGGGCGTGTTTATAATAGAAAGTCCAGGAGAAGGAGGAACTCGCAGCAGCAGTTTATGTGGCTATATCTGTATGCACAGTGGTAAGAAAAAAACTGACTTGCCTCTGTTTGACCCCAGGCTAATTAGCTAAATAAACTTGTCATTAGTGTTAGCGGCTGTTGGTGCCAAGTTTGAAGTAGCCTGTTTTCTACTTGCTTTTCCATACAAACCCCACAATTTGTATCATCAAGAAAAATTAGAGCATTCATTTATCAGTGAAAACAGTCCATTATATTTGCCTCTAAGTGCTGCTGCTGCTCACACAACTGTAGGCGAGTCTAGCGTTGTTTTCTGTGTAGAAAAAATGAAATGTTTGGCGATCAAACTTGACGAGCATACGTGCGGGCCAGCTCAGAGCCAGCAGCTCTTCTGTCTCCTTCGCCGCAGAGGGTCTCTAACACAGCCCTCTTGCGGGGGGGACTGGGTGGCGGAGCGGGTCAGTGGCTCTGTGTGTACCCGCATGCGGGTTGCGTGACCACCTTGGGTTAGTATCTACTATTCTGTTATTGTTAAAACAAACGTGCTGCCATTTTTTGCTACTGCGGTTGTACTGTGTGAATCTATGCAGAGGGCGGACTGAAGAGAATAATTGCATGTCTTATCTGTAAACGTACGGCACACAGTTATGGATATGGATGAATCTACGCACTCCCTTAATCCCCAGAAATGGTGAATTTCATATTTATGTGGTGTTCTTTCATCAGTTTCAATGTGATTTTGCGACTCTTAACTATGTCTAGGTGGAAGAAGTGGATTTAGAGGTTTTTACGAAAAATTATTTGTTAAAAAGAAGTAAAATGACGAAATTTACCTTTTTGAAAAAAAAGGCAGTTTGTTCTCTAAATAATAACATCACCATTGCCTATAAAATGAAATGACTGAACTTTACCGTAAGAGCCAGATAAAAAAAAAAAGAAAGAAAAAAAAAGCTATTTTAAAAGAAACCTGTCCAGGTGGATTTAGAGGGTTTTGCATCTTAATTCTTCATATACTATAAATTAAGTATATTCAAGCAAGGACACATTACACCAAATGTTTTTCTCAGAAAGCATACATCACCTTCTATGATCATTGATTTCCCTTAGTTACGCTGTAATAGGCCTAGGCTGCAGGGGGGTTCCTTCTGAGTGTTTCTTTTTCACCCCCCTTCTTTTCACTCAATGTGTTTATACACCACTCTGCATTCAGTCATTTGTTATTATTAATCTTTGGCTCTCTTCCACAACATGTCTTTTATCCTGTCTCCCTCTCCCTCAATGAGAATTCTCCACATGTCGACCGGTATTTTGGCCCACGCCTTGTGAGCAAAGTCCTCCAGCTGGGGTGCCTTCTCCAGACTACATGTTTCAGCTCCTTCCACAGATGTTCAATAGGATTTAAATCAGGGGTCATAGAAGGCCACTTCAGAATAGTCCAGAGTTTTGTTTTGAGCCATTTCTGGTTGTTTTTGGCTGTGTTTGGGTCATTATCCTGTTGGAGGACCCATGACCTGCGACTGAGCAGAAAATTTTGTTCCAGAATGTCTTGATGGTATTTTAGTCTTTCATTGTACCCGCACAGATTCAAGACACCCTGTGCCAGATGCAGCAAAGCAGCCTCAGAACATAACCAAGCCTCTTCCACGTTTCACAGGAGGTGTCCTCCTCAGTCGTCTTCCATTAAGTCCACGTTGGCTGAAACAGTGACGGATGGTGCAAGCTGATGAACCTTGACCTTGGAGTTCACCTCTAAACTCTTGTAGCCACATCCAGGTATGTTGGCTACAGTCACTTCACCAGAAGATCCAAACCGTTAATTAGCAAGAACAATAGGAAGGCCAGGCTGGAATTTGTTAATAAGTACAGACACAACCTCAGAAATTCTGGGACAAAGTTTTATGGACCGATGAGACAAAGATGAACCTTTAGCAAGTTGATGGAAAGGCTAAAGTTTGGAGAAAGAAAGGATCTGCTCATGATCCCAAACATAAAAGCTCATTTGTGTGAAACAGTGGAGGTCATGTCATGGTTTGGGCTTGCATGGCTTCTTCTGGGACGGGCTCATTAACCTTCACTGATGATGTCATGCATGATGGCAGCAGTGCAATCAACTCAAAAGTCTACAGAAACATTTTCTGTCAATTTAAAGAAAGAGGCAACCAAACTGAGATCCTTCATCATGCAGCCCGATAATGACCCAAAATACACAGGAGCCAACACTACAAAGGAGTTCATCAGAGGCAGGAAGTGGAAGGTTTTAGACTGGCCCAGTCAATCTCCAGACTTAAACCCCATTAAGTATTTTACCTGCTGAATGCAAAACTTTATTGATGTCAGTGGGTAACAAGCTTGATGCAAGCAAAGAATTTGTAACTAAATATTATGTCTTATTTACTTTAATGTGTTTTAAGTTTATCTGTTCCAGTACTTTTGCTGACAAGAAAAATGGGTGGGTTCAGACAAAAGGTGCTATCTTCTAAACTGTGTATCAGATCCAGATGTAAATCCCTGGAAATAAAAGCTGAGATGTTGATATTTAGTCTCATATTTATATTTTAATGTCAAACCCAAATGTTTTCAGTCTACTGCAAAAATAAAGTAATTGACCTCACTGTTCCAATACTTTTTTTGGGAGTGGGGGGGGGGGGTGTAAATAAATTGTGAAATACTATATATGGAGCACACATGTATTTGAGGGTGTCAGAAAAAGTGTATTTAAAAGAGCTGAGATGAGTTTCAACCCTAGCTGGAAAGGACTGAGCATTGTTCATCTTGCGTCAGCCATAGTCTGATTTATTCTGTTGTTATGCTCAGTAGCTCAATTGTATCTTGTAGAAATTTGGCACCTGTCTATTTAATGAACTGCCTAATCTTGCTAACAAGCTAATGGCAGGCAGCTCATTAGGCAGTGGGTTCATAAGCTCCAGTAAGTCTGCATCAGTTACCTAGTGAGCTATCAAATTGACTGTTCAGGAAAGTATGAGAAAGCAACTGCTTCTGTGATTCATGATGATGTTATTGGTGTTTCATATTGTGTTGACGTTATGCTAGAGGCTGTTTTTAAAACAGGCTGATTTGACTGATCTGTTTCATGGCTCCAGATGGAGTTTTGTCTTTGATTTGACTTCTGCAAGAAAGCACAGACAAATCTCAGAGGCTCAGCTCACTGTAGGTGGATAGTTGTTCTAACCCGTTAGAATAACTAGACAGTCATCTCTGGAACTTTGTAACTAATTTAGAATGCTCCTCTGCTGCCCCTGTTCATATTCATGCTGTCTGCCTTTTGACACAGCTGGTGTGTGTGTGTGTGTGTTCAAGTAAGTCAGAGATGTAATGCAAAGAGAGAAATTTATTTTAAGATTAGCGTATGAAACACATGAGTGGATCTGTTTTTGCTCGTGCTCTCTGTTTCTGTGCTCACTGTCCAGTGCATTAACTGAAAGCACTGAATCATAACAGAAATGTTTGTGTTGCTTCTTAACAGCAGAGCAACAGCATCACAGAACACATTATTCATTAGATAACACAAGACACAAATTCAGTCATGAGTCCAACTAAGACTGACCATGTGTTTCTCTTCTCAGTAATATTAGCCTTTCATTTTCATGCCTAAATTCACTCACAGCAGCTCACAAGTGTAGTGGGCGCTATTCCTGTTTATTTATTTATTTTTCACTGTATTTTCTTACCTCTATCATATAAAAGGTTTAATTTTTATCCACATTTTGATATCAGGCTCACTGTTTAGCAGTGATTCCTTTTATGTTAAAATAACTTCCTAATATGGTAATTGTTTAATAGTTGGAAATTGCTTGCTTGAAATCTTTCAGCTTTTGAACCGCCATCGGCAGCATGTTAGCTGTGCTGATAATCTCTGATCATGTCTTTTCTAAGGTCCTAGAAAAATCATGGATATCTTTGTTCTCAGGTATTGCAAAGTACTACACCTTGTGGTATATGGTAGCCACATACTACCCAGTGTTAAGGTGGTGCCAGAGTAATGTTGCAGACAGTGACTGTATTTAGTTGCCATACAACCTGCCAGTTTTCAGCTTGATGTGATCAGTAGGAGCTAAGCTGTAATAATTCCTCTTGTGATGGATTCAAAACATTACATCATCTATTGTGTTAGTCAGGCCATTCAAAGAGTTGATATGATTTGATCCTTTATGGCTTACCCATAATCAATTTTTAAAGTATTGTTCATTATAATAAAAGGATAAAACATCAAAATTATCAATGCTTGTTGTATCTGTAACTGTACATTATAGACAATAAACTGAGGGAACTGTGTTACTGAAACTATGATACAGTATATATCATGATATTGATGCGCAAAGTCGTTAGTAGAAAAACACTTGGAGTTGGTGTGAAATTGATATGGTTGTTTTTAACAGAGCTTAATTTTTTTTTTAACTCTCTGGAGTCCCTGGACGCGCCGGCGTGTCCAGGGACTCCAGAGAGTTAATGACTCCTGTACTTAAAAAGTTATGATGGATCAAAAATGCTATAAAAAATAAGAGGCCTTAAAAGACTTTAAATTTTAACACACCCAAAGTACTTTGAGGACTGTAACTTTGTTATAGTATGAAATTCAATTTTCATGGCTTCATTAGATATGCTGAAAACATGAATGCATATACACAATTAATTATTAGTTGGTGTCGTGCAGTTCTGGTTAGATTTTAACAATTGTAGAGAAATTATTATTATCCTAATAACCCAAAAAAAAAAGTTCCTTTAATTGAGAATGAAATTTGTGAAAAGACATTTCTTCAGCAGTATAATAAAGACTTGTCTTGTCTGGCAGTATTTCCTTTTTTATCTCTTCCAACTGAATGTGTTGAATCTATCTATCTATCTATCTATCTATCTATCTATCTATCTATCTATCTATCTATCTATCTATCTATCTATCTAT
>JAVDPK010018482.1:0-10124 GCA_034780415.1 Cichlasoma orientale | reverse complement strand
ATATTATCGTTAATCGCAATAATTTCTGAGACAATTAATCGATTAGCAAAATTTGTTATCGTGACAGGCCTATCAGTGACATGCAGATCTATTTATAACGTGTATGTTACGTGCTCTTTCTGGATTAAATATATAAAACACATTTTTAATCAGAGTGTAGCATCAAGCCAGTTAAACTTCCTGGATATTGATCTGGTCAGTTAGGTATCAGAGGGGGTTGTTAATCAGTTTCAGCTGCTCTGGTGTTAATGAAATTAACAACAGGTGCACTAGAAGAGCAACAATGAAAATAGTTTTACAGGTGGAGACCACTGACATTTTCCCTCCTCATCTTTTTTCACTGTGTTTTCACTTGTTTTGTTTTGTTTTTTTACCTAGGGTCAGTGTCACTGCTGCATGAAGTCATACCTGGACCCTACAGAGGTTGCACAGGTAGTTCAGGTCTTCCAGGACGGCACATCAATACTTGTCATTGCCAGAAGGTTTGCTGTGTCTCCCAGCACAGTTTCAAGCACATGGAGATGATTCCAGTGTAGGAAGGTTTAGAAAGTGGCAACATTTGCACCAGTTCAACACTTCACAAATGGCTCTGAGGAGTGTAAGCACTCTGTACCCTGAGATCAAGCATATCTGCCATGTAGTAATTTAAGTTTTTACAATGCATCACCACTGTGTCACACTGTGTCACACTGTCACACATGCCTTTTGTACATAAATATGGATCCAAGCAGCCAGAAAAAGCAAAACAAGAAAACCAGAAAGCAAGTTTATTTTTCCAAGATTTCTTTGTCATTTACGTTCATGCATTCCTAACTTCAGTCCTTTTCAGAAAATCAATCATATGTTACATCGGCTGGGAGTCATTACCACAAGCAAAACTGGAAAAGAAGCTTCTAATGTTGTTCATGTTGGAAAAAGTAAACTATCGTTTTCTAAACCAAGTAGTTGTGAGCCCTTTTCTCCCGGATGATTATCTATCACTGTTGTACAGAACAATTTGTGAGCTAGTAGGGCCATGTTGGTTCACAGATGGAGAATGGGGCTGAGGTTGTAAACCTTCACAAAACACAGTATGTGAAGTAATGTCCATATCAAGTACGTTTCATGAAGAAAAGCACACACACACACACACACACACACACACACACACACACACACACACACACACACACAAGAGTATGTGTTTGTTGTATACTTATCTTTCAGGCGCTGTTTGTTGTGGGGGAGTTTTGGGGGGGAGGGAGATTTGTATTTTGTTACAGATGCAGCAGTTGGTGCCCCCCCCTTCCCTCTTTTAGAGAGAGAGAGAGAGGTAGGCTACGTAAAGTCACAAGGTGGGTTCAGCAGATGTTGAGGCACATAGTGCGCAAAAGTCAACAACTTTCTGCAGAGTCAATCACTGCAGACCTCCGAATTTCATGTGGCCTTCAGATTAGCTCAAGAACAGTGCAGCTGCATCCAAGCCTCACATCACCAAGCACAAAGCAAAGCGTCGGATGCAGTGGTGTAAGGCATGCCACACTGCTCCATCTGGCAATCTGATAGACAAGTCTGGGTTTGGCAGTTGCCAGGAGAAAGATACTTGTATGACTGCATTGTGCCAAGTTTGATGGAGGGGGGATTATGGTGTTGGGTTGATTTTCAGGAGTTGGGCTCGGTCCCTTAGTTCCAGTGAAAGGAACTCTTAATACTTTACCATACCAAAACATTTGGGACAATTTCATGGCCAACATTATGGGAACAGTGTGTCCTGTTACATGACGCTGTCATGGATTAAAATCCTGCAGGGCACGCAAGGTCCCCCTGCTCACGCCAGCAAATGTCCAGGCCTGTCTGAAGTTTGCCAGTGGCCATCTGGATGATCTAGAGGAGGCATGGGAGAAGGTCATGTGGTCAGATGAGACCAAAATAGAGCTTTTTTTGGTATCAACTCCACTCGCTGTGTTTGGAGGAAGAAGAAGGATGAGTACAACACCAAGAACACCGTCCCAACTGTGAAGCATGGGGGTGGAAACATACTTTGGGGGTGCTTTTCTGCAAAGGGGACAGGACGACTGGCCAACAACCTCCTTCCCTCAGTAAGAGCATGACAATGACCCGAAACACAGCCAGGGCAGCTAAGGAGGGGCTCTGTAAGAAGCATTTCAAGGTCCTGGAGTGGCCTAGCCAGTCTCCAGACCTGAACCCAATAGAAGATCTTTGGAGGGAGCTGAAACTCAATGTTGCCCAGCGACAGCCCCGAAATCTGAAAGATCTGGAGAAGATCTGTATGGAGGAGTGGACCAAACTCCTGCTGCAGTGTGTGCAAACTTGGTGAAGAACTACAGGAAACGTCTGACCTGGTGTAACTGCGAACAAAGGTTTCTGTACCAAATATTAAGTTCTGTTTTTCTATTGTATCAAATACTTCTTTCATGCAATAAAATGCTAATTTATTATTTATATCAACGATATTTGTCATCATTGAATCCTCCCTTGATGAAGACGTTTGCCTTTGCATGACTATGTGGAAATTCAAAGATGGATGAGCAGCAGTGGAACCGGTCGTGACCAGCTTTAACTTGAAGCCATCACAGAGGGGATGGTGGTGCTGGTGGTGGTGGTAGGGGAGTTTAGATGGCTACACTCACATGTGCTTGTAACTGTTTGAGGAATCAGGCAGCCTGACAAGTGTGAAATTTGAGTGAAGCCAGTGGAGTGGAACGGAAAGGACTGTCAACATCCAGTGACTCAGAGAGTTGAGGGAGCCCAGATGAAACACTGGAGCTGTAAAGACCTTTGAACTTAAGATGGAAAGGGACACCGGCAGCAACAAGGGTACTCAGCAGGAAAATAAGCCATACACAGATGTCTTACAAGGTTCTAGTCTTTTTTTTTCACCTGCCAGAATGGAAGCGATCCTTGATTTCCCAAGTGCAATTTCTAATCAGTGAAGTGTGAGAGAAGGATAGCCACAGGGATTAATCTCAGAAAAGCAAACAAACAAGCTGGCTGTATGTTTAGGGGTGAATTTAACTATCATTTCTAACAGCAAAGCAATTAGAGGAGGGTGTTTAGAAGTGGAATGAAAAGTGGCAGTATCTCACTCTGGTGTGATTAAAATACTCCCCCACTAAGCAATCTGCATATCAGAGCAGTGACCAGAATAATTCAAATATTTGAATTTGGTGCAAAGAGTGGGCGGCAAGTGAAAACTGTTTCTGAATTACCGGGAGTAGAGAAACTGAGAAAAGGCTTCATTTGCCTTTTGTCTAAGAAGAACCCATCACCGTCCCGTCTGTCTTATCCAAGTTTCAAACAAAGCCCAGGCAGCACTACCCGATGGTTCCCCCAACACGTGGGAGATAACTGACAGCAGACAAGCGCTGATTCACTTTGAGATGGGCATGCAATCTTGTCCCCTTGATTCCCTCATCTCGCTGCAACAGGCAGCCACACAGAGTGGAGATAACGAAAAGTGAACGCAGAGCTGGGGAACCCTGCTGCACTGTGTGGGGATACATTTTTCTCAGCAGTGTGCTCGTTTAATCAGACAGTGAACGAGCACATCTGAAGATGGAAAAAAGATGCTGGTGTGACAGATGCACCGGCGCTGACAAGTTGTACAAATATATAGTCAAAAGACAACATCTGTAACAGAGAGCAGCTGCTGCTTGTAGTCTTTTGTAAACTGAAAATCTGAATGGTTTCCTGGTATCATGTTTTTACCATGCTGTCTGCACAGAATATAAGAGCTGTGGAAGGTTTTTATGAGCAGCGTGTGGTTTGATTCATAGTCACATTAAGTTTTTAAAATGGATTTTTGTGGTTGTATGATTATGCCAATCAGTTAAGTTGCAGTTTACATAAATGTGTGTGTCGACTCAGATTATATATGCAGTGAAAAAGACTTTTGGAGTTATGGTCTAAATTTATGGGGCTTTTTTTCCAGACATAAGCCTTCATTCTACACTCACAGTTCTTGCTACCTTTAGTGGAGAGAGTCTAAATAAACCTGCAGTGTGTGCTTCTTGCACACTCTTTATGCAATTTGAAACTGCTTTGCAGTCAGTCGAAGCTCCTTTGGTAAAAGAAATTTGTTTAGAAATGTTCCTCAAATTTATAAACTTACTGTCTACTGTTAAATCACCACAATATGAGTCAAAAATCATGTATGCAACATTCAGCCTTGCCTCAGTGAGTGTGCGCAGCTTGTTATGATGTTAGCCTGCCTTATTACCAGCACATTATAAGCAATGAAGCTGAAACAGGCAGACAAGCAGGACTTCCGCTTTTTCAAGGATTTGAAGGCAATAAGATATAATAATGAAGTGCATTATCCACATTAGAATATGTAAACTGAGTATATTACCAATGTGCAAAGCCTTTCATGGCAAAGCCTTTATTGTGTTACAGTAATTGCTCTGCTTCCCGTGTGGCTGAAACTAATCAGACGCATCCATTTACATTCACACAACATAGCACCAACTTCAACTGTGATGACAACGTCCTTAATTCATGCCAACAAAGTTTTGGGTCTAGCTCAAGAAAGCAAACACAATTACCAAATCAATTATGTTCCGCTGATTACTTTTGATGTATAATTACCAAGCTCAGGGCCCACTCTGCTTTTAACATTAATTCAATAAGCGTGTGTGAGCATGGCACTGGCTTGTGGCGCCTGATTGGCAGTTGGCAGGTTCAGGATCTTGGCCTTCATTGCTTGTCTGGCTGACAAGAAGGCCCATTCTTACACAGTCGGACTGACAATCTGAGACAGCAGAAGTTAACACCACAGGAGTGGTGGGAATAGAAGCTGCTGGGCACTGGTGGGAAGAGCAGCGAGACGAACAAGACAAAAGACACGACTCTGAAAACAAACTGCGAATGGCAGCCTCTCGGCCTTTTTTGGACGGCACCTTATAGGTCGGCAGAAGGTTGTCAATGGTACACTGTAGCTTATATGGATTTATAAAATGAATTGATATTTGCATCATAAAGCCGTTAATATCCAGTGTAAAAAGTCCAGTATATAAAGATGTGACACCTTCCTCACACACATCTGAAGTTTTTCTTGCTGCTTGATTCCATTTTTCAAACTTCAGTAAAGCAGCATGAACAGTCTAGGATAGGTCGGTTTTAAATTGTATAAAACAGAAGAACTTTTCATTTAAATAAAAAATAAACATGAATCGCAAACATAATTATAAAGATTAAAGGAAGCAAGCCAGCCGTGCTGTGTCAAATATATACATTAGCAGTAATGGAACAGTCACAAATCAATCATCGACCCTTGAAAGGCTCAAATTGGTTTTCTGTTACTTTTGATTGCTCAAACCACATTTTCTGTGTTTACCGGTTGCCAACAAAAGTTAAATGTGAAGTGGAAATTACACACAAACACACAAATGTTTGCGAAATTTCAGTGCATGCTGGGGCAGATCCAACAAACGAAATCAAAGAACAAAACAAGCTTCTTGATGCTTCACTAAGACGTCCCTGTTATGAATTATTTTGTTGCTTGAAGCTTTATATGCTGTTATATACATAACAGTAAATATTTCCTCTCACCCACAACCGGTGGTGGTGGATGGCTGCCCCACCCTGAGGCTGGTTCTGATGGAGGTTTCTTCTGTGCTTGCTCATAGAGTGTTGTGTCTATGGTCTTTACAATATAAAGCTCTTTGAGGCAACTGTTGGTGTGTAAAAAATATATTAAAAAATGAATTGAATTAAATATAACATGATAAAGGCCCCGACTCTGTACTCTAGTCTTTGGACTAAATTCTGACACCAACAATCTGTCCTCTGGACGGCAATAGAGAAACACATGGATGTCACTGATTCTGTATGTAATGAACTAAATCAGTCATTGCAAAATAATTAGAACAACAATGTGCTATAAAATGATAACATCAGATGGCTCTCTGAAATAGAGAACAGAGTCTAGTATTTAGTATGATGGGCTGGTCCACAGAACCCTGCTTGTCTGTAGTTACACACAATATGTCAGTTTAACATGGTGGTGGACAGGGGCGGGCTGGGGTTGAAATTCAGCCCGGGAGCTTGGTTTGGAGAGGCCGCGCGAGCGCTGCTGTGCTTAATTGGGTAAAAAGAAAAATTCTGATCCCCGACCGGTTCAGCCTAGAAACAACCGGCCGTTTGGGAAATTTCCCGAACCTCCCGATGGCCACCATGCCCCTGGTGGTGGGCAATATCCCATTACGCCAAGCACATGACTATAAAACCAAAATATCAACAGCATAAGTTCTGAATGTGTCCAGTATTTAAAGACTAAGGAGGTGAGGTCCTTCCAGCAAACTGCTGGAAGTTTTCTATCAGTCAGCCGTCTGAGGGAGCAGCATGATCTGGTGACACCGACAGAATGAATGAAGCGATCAGGAAGGCTGGCTGACTGCAAACTGGACACTTGTGAGGAAGTGGCGAAGAGGAGGTCACTGAACTGTTTTCCATCATGGATAAGCCCAATCACCCTTCACACCACTTTCTGGACAGTCAGCAGATCACTTTCTCTAACAGATTCAGGTCCGCTGCTACAATGAGAGTCATTTTTCATACCTGATAACTTGCATGCAATAACTCTCAATGATGCAACACATCTGCAGACAATCATCTGCTCCACACACGTGCACACACGTGCACGCACACACACACACACACACACACACACACACACACACACACACACACACACACACACACACACACCAAGCCACTAAATTCGGCTGCACTGTTCTCTACCATTTTCACCATGTTACACTGAGACACTTGTTTTGTTGATTTTGAAATATTTTACCTGTTATATATTATTACTTGTATTTTTTTATTTAAATGCATATTCTGTTTATTTAAGCTATTTGTAGTTTGTTCTGAAATTATCTTTTAACTGCTGAAACAAATGAATTTCCCAAACGATGTTCTGACTTATCTGCAGTCATTATCAGGCTGTTCGCTCATAAATCTACTGAGCCCTTCGACTGCTACACTCTACACCTGAGCAAAATAGCTGAAATCAACCCCGCCTTGTAAATAACCAGCATGGCTGAGAATGCTGTTGCACGCTGATAAAAGAGATGCTACTCATTAAGGCCTGGGACCATATTCACAAAGCTTCCTAGGACTAAGAGATGAACTTATTAATTGAAGAAAATTCTTGGAATTATAAAGTTTTCCAAGAATTACCCCTTAAAGTTCAGACTAAATTCTGGCAAAGATCAAACAAGCTCTCTCCTGGTGAGGATGTAAAATATTTATTTTATACTTTGCACAAGATGGTTCATTTCTTTTTTATAGCTTTAAAGAATCACCATAATGATTAATGATTAAAACTAATTGATCACTTAACGCTGTCACAGCCATACTTAAGCTGTCAGTCTGACATCTGATTTTGCGATTGTACTTGATTAATGTGTAAATCCGCCACCACAATAACAGTGAATACACACAACCGTATTAACAAGCCAAACTGCAGTTATGCTGTTTAACAGGACCAATTGGAACACATTAAAACAAAACATTTTGTGCTGCCTGACTTTTATTCTTCTAAATATGCTGACAGGCTCCTGCAGCTGCATTCTACATGGACACTTTCCCCTCTCTGCACTCATTAATGGCTGGAGGATTGTAAACTGTATTATAGATGTCAGGAATCGTGGTGCATTCTGGGTAGCCACCGCCATGTTGTTGTTGACGCAAAACCAAAACAAAGGTAAACACCAACTGGTAATAGCGAGGAAAACACACTGACGAATGCTGTAAAAGTATCCAAATGACCCCACATTTTCTCAAAAATCATTTGTGGCACCTTCACGTCAAACAAGTAAAGAATTATAAATTGCTTCAAGCGCACGTTCACGCATGTGGGACTCGTTCAGGCTCTCAGCTGCTGCTCTGTGACGCACGCAGACAAACAATTTGTTGTGTCTCCTGCCCCGAAGAGAACCTTTGTAAGTAGTTTATTTCACTTGGTATTTAATCCTGTACTTTAACATATTTTGTCTTTTTCAATTTTGTATTCCAGTTTACATTATAACACTAACATACACACTTATAAAGATAAACTGTTCAGTCATCTAAGTATTTAATATTGCACTGTAATCAAATGTTTTGCTAAACTGTACTGTGAATCTGAAAAACAAAACTCATTCAATCATGAAGTAGTTTTACACCTTTTATTATGGTCCAATATTTCATTGCAACACTTTGTGCTCTCGTGCAGAAGCAGCTGCAGGAGCTTCCAGTCTCTTTGCTCTCCACTGAAACCATTCAGAGGACTTCTGTGTGTGCAAGGTGTAACAATTTTAACCAGTCGGGATCACACTGTTGCATGTCATAAGCTGGTTTGCCTAAAACAAAAGCATTAGCTATGTTGCAGCAGTCCTGCAGCCTGTAACCATGTAAGAGTTAGCTCTGCAGCTGAGGTGCAACGATAGCACCCACTCAGGATCACGCTGTCATTTCAGAACCTGTATTTGTTTAATCAAAAGCATAAAGATTTTTCTCGCTTTGCTGCCACGTAGCCACAGCTGAGAAAACTGCCACATGTAAAGTGTGCAACAGCCCTATGACATGTAACTACAGCGGTTAAATGTGTTATAACCCACCAGTATGACAATGCCGTGATCACACAAGCATATTTTCTGAAATGTGATGTTTTTCCTTCTTCCAGCTCAAACTCACACCAACGCTCTGCTGGCTCTGCGACCTCGGCTCCTCGATGCTGTTTCTAATCCGGAAAGAGCAAAAATCTGACTCCGTTCAGTAAAGAGCGTCCATCGCAGTCGTGTTGTGTCACAGCACCTCACCATTCTGATGGGTTTCTAATTTCCACAATTTAACTTTCAAACCCAAGAGCAACATCTATTTCCACATGTTCTGTTATCAACTCGGACTTGCATCAAAGAGAATGCAGTAATCCATCGCATCGCATTGGTGACTTCGGTAAATTGTGCATAAATTATTAAAAGTAAATATAATTGTTTTGCAACAAAATGTTCTCCATCTGTGTTATATGGATTATTACTGCTGTGAGCTCATTTTTAAACCTTTATTAATGCCTCATATTCTATAAAATCATATATTTGTTGTGGCTATTCTGTGAGGACTACATATCTCTAAAAAACATTTTTTAATGAGCTCAGAAAAATAGGCCCACAGTTTCACTTTTTAGAAAAGTATATTATTTTTTTTGCAAACAAAGAAATCACAGTTGAATTTAAAGGCTTGTGCATAGTTAACAGTTCTGGTTAGCATGGTTAGCATGTTTAATCCCCCTTTTATAAATAGCAGGAGGGATAAAAATGTTTAAATTTACTAATGATTTCTCAGAGACACTAATCTGAAAGTGCTGGCTGAGTCGGCACCTGTTCAACTTGCCTGCTTTATTAAACCAGATTTCACATTGCCTCTCCATTATCAAGGCTTTTCTTACTGACATACTAAAAGAGTTATGAAAAACTTTTCATACCATCCATCTGTAGCAGTGTTTATGCTGTGATTCCACCTGCCATAATAACCACAATGTACACAATATTCCCAAAAGTATTTGCTCATCTGCAGCATATAAACCTGAGTAACATCCTATTCTTAATCCATATGATGTTGGCTCACCCTTTGCAACAAGGTCTGTCTTAGCATACCCAGGTCGGATCTCCGGACCATGGGAGATCGGGCTTTCAGCGTGGCTGCCCCTCGTTTATGGAACTCACTTCCACCTGATCTAAGAGCACCACAAACTCTGGACAGTTTTAGAAAGGGCCTAAAGACCTTTCTTTTTTTTAAGAGCTTTTAATTTCCATACCGAACTTTATTGTTTTATCTATTAGTCTTACCCTGTGTATTCTACACTTTTATTGTTTGCTCCAATGTTCCTGTTTTGTAGCACTTTGAAGGTTTTTTTAAAATGTAAAGTGCGTTATAAATTAAAGTATTATTATTTATTATTATTACTGTAGGAGTGTTTATGGGAATTTTTGACCATTTTTTCAGAAGCACATTTGTGAGGTCAGACACTGATGTTGGATGAGAAGGTCTGGCTCACAGTCTGCACTCTGATTCATCCCAAAGGTGTTCTATCAGGTTGAGGTCAGGACTCTGTGCAGGCCAGTCAAGTTCTTCCACACCAA
>JAVDPK010018481.1:0-10128 GCA_034780415.1 Cichlasoma orientale | reverse complement strand
CACACACACACACACACACACACACACACACACACACACACACACACACACACACACACACACACTCACACTTGAGACACTCAGAACTTGTTTGAGAGCAGTCCCAGAGTTGACGAAGTACCACAGCCGAATAGAGGCTAGTGCAGGAATATCTGTTATCTTTTTACACTCATCAGGGTTCAAAGGCAAGTCAATCAAAGAGTTTCAGAAGTACAGTATTATTATGGTCCTAATCACTAATGCTGTTATAACCAGAGGCTGAACAAAGCAGATAGTATTTTATTTATAGTAAAATTTTCCTCTCCTCTACTAAATTAATGTTTTATACTGCATTAATAATACTTGTCAAAATGGATAAAGCATCATGTATTAAATGCAGTGAAACTGCTTTATTTTTGGGGATGGATGGATTTGAAAAAGAGTCATATTGTAAAAACCCGTAAAAAATTAACAGTATTAACCTAAATTAACAGTATTGTTAATTACCAAAATCGTGCTTTGTTTCTGTAATAGCTAATCCACCAGTATGAACAAGCTCTTCAATTAAAATATTTTTAAATTTAATTATTGCTGTTATCTAACAATTTCCAAATGCACTATTTTCTAAACAAGCAGAAATAAATAGTAAAGCAGATTATTATTTTCTGATTAAGATGCCAAATTACAGTTATTTACTTGGCTTCCTGGTTTCAGTGGTTGAATGTTATGCTTGATTAATTTCCAGCTTTTCAGAGAAGTCCAGTGTGCCGGCTCAAATTCTGGTAGAAAAATGAGAATTCAGTTTGTTGTTTGCCTAATAAATGACAATATAATTTTTTGTTTTAAGATTTCTAAAATATTTGTGTTTTCTTGTTTTTATGACAGGTGGTCATATATAGTTGTTAAGCGCTGTATATACTGTAAAATTTAAAAAAAAAAGGAAAAATGTATTCCAGATAAATCATCCAGCTGTAATTAATAAAAGCAATGTTACATTAGATTAGCAAGAATGTACAATATGTTGCTTAACATAACCAATGAATAATGATTTACGACATACTTAGGGCATCACATTCTCTCTTTTGTGTGCTATATACAATTTTGACTTATTTATTTTAGATGTGTTTTATTGATAAAATAAAAACCGTAAAAGTTACTTAGAAAACATAAAATCTTTTGCATGTTTTTAAATAAAGCATAACTTTACAGGGGCTTATAAACAATTCAATAGTAAGCACAATAAGCACAAGGTCTCAAATGTTTTTTTTTTTTTATCTCTACAGATTATTGGGCAGCTTTCCTTCTTTTTTTAATGTATTTAACTTAAAACACATAAGAGTATGGTGATCAGTTACTTTCTATTTTTCATTAATTTTATTGCCTCAGCGACCAACTCACCAGCAGAAGACCGGATTTGCTGTTTTATTGCCATTATCAATGTCCACCACACACTGTGCACGGCCCCTATTTAAGGAAAATGAATAACCAATTACACTAACTAAAACATGGATTGAGTTTGTCTTTTTTTTTCTTATCTGCCTGCTCCAGGTTGGTCTGAGAAGAAATCTGCAGACTTTTCCAGGGAAAATGGTAAACACTCTCTACAGTGATGAGGAAAAGGGAATCCAAGACAAGGAAAGTAAGGAGGAGACCATCTTGGCCATGTTGGGCATCATTGGGACCATTCTCAACTTGGTAGTCATCATTTTTGTCTACATCTACACCACCTTGTAGGTCTTGAACTCTTATTGTACTTCATCAGTGGACAGAGCAGAGTACATCTGAGCTGTTTCAGCTACAGTATGTTGACTGAAAAGGAGAAAAAGAAGGGAGGAGAAAGGAAGAGGATGAACTGTGCTGTTGGCATATGGCACCAATCCTGCATCACTTCAAACAGCTGAGACTTTAGGAAACTGGCTTGCTCCTCCCCCTTTACAGGTAAAATTATCCAGAATTTCTGGTCATTTTGACTTGTATATAAATGCATGAAGCAAAGGAGAGACACTTGAAAGATGAACGCTTTCACCAACACATGGACTTAAGACAGCAGGCAGAGTGGACATTTTTGGGTAATACTTTTCAGATGTTCTTATTAAATGAAAGATGATTTTTTTTGTTTTTGTTTTCTGATTTACATCCATGGGATATTAGTTGACGTTGTAACTAAACACAGGCTTTTGCATTGCTGTTTTTTTTTTAAAAACACAACATATTTCCATATCTATGAGATTTAAATAGGCATTAAAGAAAATCTTACTCTGAATGGTCTAATATTCACTTTAACACTGTTTCACACCATCGTTTGGAAAGTATTGACTGGATGACATTTTTGGAGACTAAAATTCTTAAATATAAATACATTCAGAGTTTAGGTTGTATATTTGTACATTTATGGAAAAAACTGAAGTCTTTAAATGGAATGATGTCAGTTTAAAGTGCAGAAATGAAACCATGGAAGATCAGATAGTTACTTAAATTTGTTAAAAACAGTGTCATTATCCTTTAAGTTCAAATTTTGAACCGTGTCACTTAATCCTTTAAAGGCTATCAATACCGAAAAAGAGCTGAGTAAAGCATACTTCTCAGAAGAACTGAGAAGTATGCTTTACTCAGTAAGATGCAGCTTTGAAACTGAGTTCTATCATAAATTTATCAAGATGTACAAAGAGTTTCATGATCTTCATGTTACTAATTACTATAAAAGTACGCTCATAAAAGTAGAAAAGTGAAAGTGAAAGCTTGGAATCATTCTCAGTTTGTGCATCACTAAATCAGAATCCATGATGACTGTTTGCCTTAAAACACGAGGAAATGTTTATTTCCACAGTGTTTATCAGGTTATAAAGACTTTGTTAAACCTTTCCCTTGTTGTACATACATATAATGTTCTTATTATATGGGTTTATTGGCGGTAATTTTAGAAAAGTATCCTACTCTTGTGTATGCTACCGGATATTTCCAGACCTGGGCCAAAATATGTTACATTGAGTCATTTGTGTCATTTTCAAAGGACAACACTGGACAGTACTGTGAATCATATGAAATCTACATGAGGACGAAAACCTTTCTACTAACTTTTGGAATTTTTTGTTTTAAAACTGACTTAACTAACACTGTGTCATAGATTTTTAATGCCTTGTTCCATCTATGAACAACCCTGTCTCCAAGAAATCACATTTACATGCAACTAAATTACAAGAAAACAGAAATGCAGCGCTGAGTGAATTATGTTTTTGAGGAAGTGCTCTTTATTTATTGAGCATGGGGTTGGTTCAGGTTCACACAAAGTGAAGGTCAGCCGCAATGAAGAGTATCAGCGCAAGGGGTGCTGATATCCTTGTACACATCCAACTGGAAAATTGCATTTAAGTTACTTTAGGATTCATTCAGTTACTGTGCACTACAAGCCACTTTGCAACCCATCTTCCTTGCCTATAGATTTTTACATATGCAGGCTGAAGGATGAGGAGGTCCCAGACAGAAAAACTACTGCAATGGAAATCACAAAAATGTTGATAAAGAACTTATCAGTAACATGTGTACTGACAGTAAATTTTATGTTACCACCAACATATTTGGCTTTGAAAAGCTATATATATATACCTGTACTAGATACAGCATTGTAGCATTGGCACTCTGTGTCAACACATTTAATGTTAAACATTTAAAATCTTGTGTTTCTTACCACTGAACCAAAAACACAAAATAGTGACACAGCCCAGAGTCAGTCAGTAAGACTGAGAAGGCGTAAACCCCAGGCTCTGGTGTCACGGTCCAGTTTTGGGTCATGTAATCTACTCCGACTTCTTAACTGCAGTGAAGTACATTACTTTAGTGATTCATTCATTAAAAAATGCTTATTAATACATAACCATATGGTTTATGAGACAGGCTTGCTGGCAGATGTACTGGACATAAACAGGTTCATTTTACTTGACCCAGGACTGGAATTAAGAATAATTTTAAGAAGGAAATGTGTCAAGTTTTTTTTTTTCCACATCTTTGAGTCTGACTGATCTGGTCCAGCTTGTACGAAACAAATCAGGTCAGGTTATGTGACAGTTTGAAATAAAATTGACTTTCTGGAACATACTAATTTAGGAAGCCCTGAAATTCAAGCAAGATTTTCTTTTTCTGGTCACTTTTAGAGCTGCACTGAAAGAACAAATAAACATTTGGGAAAAGTGTTAGAGGTACTGGTAGGTACTATTTTCCTATTCTTCCAGTCTTAATGCTAAGCTAAACTGATGCTGGCTGTAGCTGTCAGACATGTAAGAAAACTAGTAAGTTCCTAAAATGTTGCACTATTCCTCTAATAAAACTAGATATAAGAAATGAGAAAAGGCCTCCAAATAATGATGTACAGTTTGTAGAGAATGTAAGGGGAGACAGGAGGCCATATTATGTGAAAAAAAATGTCATGTTTGTGCTCTTCGGTCAACAACCTCTTGATTTCAGAAAGTGCCTGATGTCGACCTCACCAGTGGAGAGGTGAAGGAAGGAAAATAGACTACCTGTCATACAGCCAGATGAGTGGAAGAGGTTTGCAGAAAAACATGTACCCTGATGGGACTGGATTTCCACATAGCATAGCTAGTAATGCCAGCCATTGTTTGCCTGGGCTGGGGGGCTCCTTTGTTTCACAGAAAATGTTTAAAATGAAAGCTTAGTAAGCACATGGACAAGTCTTATGAATGTATTCATATTTGATGTTGATTATTCCTTTTATCCTTATTGTTTACTTATATTTCCTAAAGCAATGTAATCTGATGTATACCTATGATTTATTTGTGTGTATGCAAAACCTATTTAAAGTCACTGTAAAGTCTCTTGTGGGTGGAAAATTTGGAAGGGTTAAAAGTTTTTCAGCCTGCGGTTTTGTTAAAAAAATATTAAATAAATACATCTTGAAAGTGATTGCATCAGGTCATATAATCTTCATTCATAAATATTCAGTTTTTAGCAGCACACTAGCTACATTCATCAAACGCAGTATCCATCCATTCCGAAAGATCTGTTCAGCGGCTTTTTGTTCTGTTTTTAGTCAAGATGATCCCACACTGATTCAATAATGTTGAGTTCTGGAATCTGGGGAGGCCAATCCATGACTGATTGTGGTCCGTTGTGTGTTTTTCTATCCAAGTATGCTTTTACTGTCTTGGCAGTGTGTTTTGGATCATTGCCATGCTGAAAAAGTGAGATCAGATGTGTTCCAGATGGTATTGCATGGTGGATCAAAATCTGATCGTACTTTTCCGAGTTTACAATTCCGTCAATTTTGACAAGATCCCAAATACCACTGACTGAAATTCATCTCCAAACCACAACAGAACCTCCACTGTGTTTTAAAGATGGCTGTAGGCACTCACTGTTGTACTTCTCTCTCGACTTCCTCCAGATCCATATGTTGATGACAATTTGAACCAAAAACTTCACATTTGGATTCATCACTCCATCAGACCCGTTGCCACTGAGTTTCAGTCCAGTTCTTGTGTAGTTTGGTATACCTCAGCCTTTTCTCCCTGTTTCCCTTCCTTAAAAACTGAGACCATATCTGTTGAGGCTTTGGTGAACAGTAGATGGATCAGCTGAAGGGGCCTATGCATCTCTCAGGTCCTGTGTCAGGTCTTTGCTGGATTTTTTTCCTATTTCTCATGGACACGACTTTCACTTTACTGTTCATATGCTGTTTTTTAGGCCCTCCACTTGTCCAGTTTCGTGAGACTTTTTAAGGACTTACTGCACAGCATGTTGAGATATGCCAAGTTTTTGGCTACAAGCTCTTTGGGAATCACCTTTTTGGTGCAAAAAAAACAAAAAAGTTATGTCTTTTTGTGTCAAAGTGCCTAAAGCTACAATTTAAATTTGGTTCTTTACTAAATCATCCCTTAAATTAGGTGCTTTGCTTATGATTGAATGATTCATAGATCAGTATTAAGTGTCTTATTAAACAAATCTTTCCTGAAAATGATTAGGAACAAGGACTGGACTGAAGAAGAGTTAAATGGCATCCAGTGTCCAAAGAAAAACTTTAAAAGACCTTCAGAAAGCCTGGAGAAATACTGTGCAAGACCCCTTTAAAAATTATTCTCTTTTTTCTAACAGAAAAAATCCTCACTTGTCAGCACTGAAAAAAAAACCTTATACAATCTATACAATCATCTGACAGCTGTATGAGATTGTAACAGAACCTTAAAGAAGGAGATGATGACAAAGCCAAATCTTTAGGAGTCTACAGCGTTACATCCTTTGAGACGTATATCCCTGTATTGCAGCAGATTATTCGGAAAAATGGAGAAAAATGGAGAGCACACAGAAATAGCTGGACGAAGACATGGAAACCATATTGCCCTAAACAAATTTATTTTTATTCCATCTCTTTTTGGTTTGTATCTTTTGGGTCACATGTAGAGAGTCGTGTCAAAATAATTTTCCACTCCATTAAGAGTGCTCTATGATGAGTAACACAGTGGAATAATCCTGTTGGAGGGAAAAATGGGAGTAAAATCAGCTTGACTCTGCTTTTTCTTTAAATATAATGGATTAGGCGATGAACCAAGCGAGAACTGTGCTGTTTGAGGAACCCCAGCTGCTTAGATTCGCACATGCCGAGAAGCCTCCTTTAAGCTATTGTTTCACCTGGATTCAGAAACAAGCGCACTCCTCTGTATTTGAAAGATGCTCGGTGAACAATATGCAGGAGATTGTGGTGCATCCCAGATGGATGATTCAACCGAGCAGATTGTCCGTGTAGACGTTCCGTCTTTATCTAGCTGAGCTGACACCATTTTGATGGTTTTGCAGGAAAGCTTTGCGGACGATTACTCCATCCACCACACGAGCCACGCCGAATCAACACGACATACTCATGCCTGACAGTGTCAGGCTGCTTTTGTAGTTACTCAAAGGCAATTCAACCTGTGGCAGCAGCACACATTAATATTTAATGCCACTTTACAAAGCATGGTTTCCAGAAGAACTCGACTTGCCTTACCCCCCCTACAAATCATATCAACAAAGCACAGGTATTTTTTTTTTTTTTATTACAGAATATTACCCTTCAAGAATCACACACAAATAGAAATAATTCTGCCCAACTGGGAAAGGGGAAAAAGCAATGTGATAGCATTCATTTTCATCCTAACACAGCCTGCAGATCCGGACCCATCTATGTATGGATCCAGTGGAGGATTAAAAAAATCGGATCTGCTTTCTTATATGTAGCTTGTTGCAATATCAGCTAAAAAGCATGAAAACAGATCCAGGATCCCTTTTCTGACAATCACCTCTCAGGCATCTCAGCTGGAAGCGATTAATCTCCGTCTCACTTTCTCTTTTTATCAAATGTCTCAGGAACCAAACAGAAATCTGTACCAGGAAGCAGCAACATTATTTGCAGTGTGATGACTGATTGGGAATTACTTGAAGGAATAGTTCATCATTTTGGAAAACATGCCTATTTGCCACAAAATAAAATAGGAAATCCGTAATCCTAAACTCATGAGCTAACACTGTCGATTGTTTTGCCACAAACAACAAGATTTCCAGTACTGATCGAGGAATGGCTGCAGTGGTTTGTGGCCAGCTGTTCATATTTCTGCATATTTATTTTCAGTAGACCAAGATGGGTTTGTTTTTCCATACTGGATAGGCTCACTTCTCTCAATACCACTGTCACTGCTATTTCCCTTACCTTGACACATGTAGTGCCAACAGCTGGATACACACAATTGCACATTCTCTGTGGCTGTCAAGAAGGATTCTGGGAAATGTAGGAAATCACTAACTGAAGGTGAAAGAGTCTGAGGGAGAGAAGAATAAGCATGAAGGTTGAAAAAAAATAATATAGCACCTATTCACAATACTTCTGAAATATATTGAAGGCTGTGGAAATAAAAGTGGGACATCTAGGGGGGGAAATTTCAGGTGGAAATGATATATCTTGACACGGCATATTTTGTGTCTGCATCACAGTCAAATCCAAATAGAGAAGAGACAGGAAAGAAGGGCCTGAGTCACACTGATCTTAAATACAAAGAGAGCAGCAGCTTTTCGACCTATCCAGGTCGAAGTTCACTCTGGAGTTCTGATGTTGGGACTTGGATCCGCCTTCCAGCAATTAGAGTTCTGAGAGGATTTCCCCAGCAGATGTGCCCCATATAGATTTTGTGTCACAAAGAGTGCACATATCCAGCTGCGTCTCTTCACATTTATTCATGCAGAGAAATAAATCCTGTGATCAAAATCAGGGAACCGGCTTGAAAGCTGTGACAAATCCTGATATAAATGTAAAACTTGAGAATGGAAAGTGTCAATGTGTCAGGTTCAGCTTGACTGTCAGAGATTACAAATCTTTTTCTTCTTCTTTTTTTTTTTTTTTCGCATAGGATTTCTTTCAGTTGTGGTGATCAACATGTTGGTCCAAGTGAGAAAGCCAGGTACCGGAGCAGTAAAGATTATTTTCAAAGTTCTTAAGCTAGGCAGCAGGAGCTTTTTGACCAGGACCACTTAGGAACGAACATGAAGGAACAGACTACAGGAATTCTTCATTACCAGCAAAGAAATATTACAGTAGCTGCACAAACCTCCTTAAAATGGCAAATTCTTCTCCTCTTCTGCTTCATTCTCTTCCTGTTTTTTTTTTTTTAAATGCAGATTAAAAAAAACCATATAATGTATCAACTGGTGAGGTTCACCCTGGATGTCCCAGCAGCAGGACCGGGTTGGATCTGTTATTAAAGTGCAATGGTATGTAATTTTTACGAGGTTGCTGAGTGTGGCACAATTAGTGAGGAGGCCTCCTGTAATTAATATGGATGCAGCTTTGTAGCTTTCAATGGCAAATCTAGAGCCTCCTGAATTTTTCCCTGGGCAAACATTCACAGGGGGCCCTCCAACCAGCATTTATCACAACTATGTTTTAAATGACCTGACACCAATAATAATAATAATAAAAAAAAGTCCAGCACAGTTGAACAGACTGCTCTGCTAGCTAAGGTAATTAAGTGTGCCTCCCACACAGTTAAGGTTAGACAAGCAGCATTGAGTTGTTTAGAATTATATTTAATATCTGTTATCCGTTCCGCTCACCACTGTTTTGGTTTATTTAAATAGAACCGTGCACATCACTTGGAGAAGGAGTGAGTAGAGTCAGGTGGGCCCCCTTAGGGAGGTCAGGTCTCTCCTACTGTCAATGGAAACTTTGCACATTGCCACTGCTGTAGTTTAAAGTTTGTCAGCCTTCAGGGTTGCCCTCCACTGGCCTGGGGCCCCAAGCAGTTGCCAGCCTTGCCTGGTGGCAAGCGGTGTCTCAGAGCTTTGTTGTTCTTCAGTTTTGTTGGATTAAATTTGATAGATTGCTAGGTGAGAAGATTATTTACTCTTTAAAAAAGTGTTGTCACCTCGGCTGGTGGAGACTTGTTTTATGTGTATGGCTTTGTCTCACTGATGCTGATTGAAACTTTTCCCATCTTTGGAGTTGCTGGCTGCAAACATGAGATCCATCAATCATCTCATCTGACCCTCAGCAACAGGATGAATTTAAATGTCCCTCCACTGCACGTGAACGCCTACAACGACAACTTTTCTCCTCTGCCTTTGGTCTATTAAGTATGTCGCTGGTCTCTAGCCACTTATGAAAAATGTGATTAGTTGGAAGGGAGATGTCCACTGGCCACTGTATTCAAATATGGTGGGGAAACATGGCGGCTCCCACAAACTGGCACCTGCTCCTATGTATTTTTAATGGATTTATTATAGGCTTATCAGAATGCATTCACAATATTCTTTTTTTTTTTTTTAAATAACCTAAAGAAATACTGACTGCACCTTTAAGAATACAAAATACACCAAAACAGTTCACCCACATGTCTAATTCATCGAACGCACAAACATTCACCCAGACACACGCACGCACACGCTGCTTTATTAGCAGCAGACGAGGAAGACGAGGAAGACAGAGTCATTAGAAGGAGAAGATGCTTCAAAGCTGTTTGTCTTACATTAAGGACGCCGGCCAAGGATCCTCACTTTACACCACAAACATGCTCTGTAGTCATCTTTACCTTTGAAAGTACGGTGGCCCAGAGGTGTCAGGTCAAATACAAAAGCCGCAACACAAATACAAAAGCCGCAACACAAATACAAAAG
>JAVDPK010018480.1:0-10129 GCA_034780415.1 Cichlasoma orientale | reverse complement strand
AACCCCATGTGGAAGGCAGCAATGGCAGCCAAGTACACTTTAACTGTGGAAAAGGCTTTTTGCTTGTCAATCAAGTCTTGTAGGACTGACAGAATCAGGCCAACTGGACACTGAAAGGGAATGAGACCCTTATCGTGGCACCAGTCCTCAAACACCCTCCACTTACTGTTGTAAAGAGACCTGGTGGAGGATGCCCTACCATTCTGAATAGTGTTAATGACCCCCTAGGGAAGGTCCACCATGCTTAGATTAAACCACTAAGGGGCCAGGCCCAAAGTGCCAGGCGCTCTGGATGTGGGTGGTCCAGCTGTGAGCACCAGCTAGTGCCAGCGCACAGTTCGGCTTCCGCGATTGCTTCCTTGTCCCCACCATCTGCCTCAGTCCTGGCTGTGGACAGTTCAACTAGCTATCTTATTTGCTCATGAGATATGCTCCAAAGCAAGAAGAGGTTTTTGAACAACGACTATGTTGTAGCGCAAGCTACTTAAGGGTGGGTGGCTCTGCCCGACATGGTCATCGCGATCACCAACCAATCAGGATTGGCGGAATGAGATAAATGCTTCTGAGGAATACGCAGGGAGTCGCATTCCCATAGTGAGACATCGAAACGAATGCTAGGAATGAGAACCTGATGTTGTTAGGAGAGATGGCATTCATCTCACTTTAGATAGAGCAGCTTTCATTTCTAGAAATCTGACCAGATTTATCAAACACCCCAAAAGGCAACTTTTTAGTTTGGACCAGGAAGCAGAGTTGCAATCTTACACGCCTCTCTGCAGTTTCTCTGCTCCTGTAATGACCCTAAAACCTCATATTAAAAAAGGATAAATACTAAACCTCATACTAAAAAAGTAAACAAAACAAACAAAACAAATTAAATATAAACCCCACAAAGACAGAATAATATAACATCCTCAACTGAACCAAAGAGTAAATCAATAACACGTGCATTATTTACCATTAGTTCTGTCTCCTCTAAGCCCCTGTTAGTAAATTACTTAATAATTGATCCACATATTGATTTATTCTGCCTTACAGAAACCTGGTTACAGCAGGATGTTGATATTTTGTCTCATATTTATCCTTTAATGTCAAACCCAAATGTTTTCAGTGTACAGCAAAAATAAAGGGACTGGCCTCACGGTTCCAGTACTTTTGGTGAGGAGTGTATCTAATTAATTTTTTTAAAAAAAAGAAAAACCAGGACATTTTTTGTCAGGTGAATGCATAATGCTTCTGTATTTTAATACAAACACCAAGGTTCTTAACCTGACTGGAACACAGATATGTTTGTACTGCAGCAGCTTTTATTAACTGCTTCATGTCCTTTAACTCAAATATGTCAATCAAGAGCTGTTCTCAGTTCTTCAGGACTTCAGGTTCAGTCACTGTGGAACCAAACCTCTCTAATTTCACACTTTCATTACAGCAAAGCAGCAGAGACAAGCAGTAGAATACCAATGAGTCTCCTCTTCCATAGAGCTTTAGTTCACATGTTGTCCACATGCTCTATGGAAGAGTTACATTAATAATAACAAATTTCCCTGCAGCACTGCTTCAACTGTGGGAGTCTGCTCAAACAGCTGCGAGGCACCAAGCTTTAATCAATACAATTACTAAAAAAGACACCCAGCTATCAGCCTCTACTGCTGTGTGTGTTTAATTTGTGCTTACATTTTTCTTTTAGTGCCTCTGGAATCCTGTAGCAAGTAAGTAATGTCACTTCAGCAGTCTGAAATCATGTGTAGTCTAAGTACCAGTGTTTCATCATGTTTCTCTGTGTTCTAGTTCCCACTGCTTATAAGGAATTAGACACATCATCCTCCTGTGGTGGTGGAGTGTAAGTCGGGGTGAATTACCTGACATTTTCAATGCTACTTTGCAGAGCTTGACACACTTATATGATGGGATCATCTGGTATTACTGTGACTGAAAAAGATGCAGCATCTTTATGCTTCAATTTCTGTTGTTGTACCTTCAGTAATATACATGTTTACTTAGTGTTATGGCCCAAGCATGCCTCCATGTTGTGCGATTGTGTCCTGTTTCTCCCACAGATTCACCTGCCACTGATTTCTCTTGAAGCTCTCTTAAGGATCAGGATTTCTCTTCAATTTAAAATCCTTCTCCTCACACACAAGTTTTTGAATAATCAGGCCACATCTTATCTTAAAGATAAGATGTGGCCTGATAAGATCATACTACCATGTTACCCCAACAGATCACTTCACTCTCAGACTGCAGGCTTACTTGTGGTTCCAAAGGTATTTAAAAGTAGAATGGGAGGCAAAACCTTCAGCTTTCAGACCACTCTTTTGTAAAAACAGCTCCCAGTTTGGATTCAAGAGACAGACACCCTCTTTACTTTTAAAATTAGGCTTAAAACTAAAACCTCGTGAGGTGTGGAGAGGAATCAGTGCTATCTCTGGATACAACAAAAAGCCACTTATGGGTGATGCGGAAAGAGCTGATGAACTCAATCAGTTCTTCGATAGATTTAACTCTGCAGTCGCATCCACTTCCTGCTGCTCTTCAGTCTTCTTCCCCCTATTTTCCACAACATGTGGGCATCTTCAGGCCTACTCAGTCTTTTCCTCCACAAATGTGCTTCTCTCCCACAGCTACCTCATCTCCTTGCATCTCTAATGTGGCAGCTACTTCCCCCCCTCACACCTGTTTCTCCACCCTTGTCTGTCACAGAGACCGGGGTGGATTGGAGCTAGGAAGACTATGCTCTGGGAAGGCTGCTGCCCCTGATGTTGTCTGTCCAACACTGCTTAAGGACTGTGCTGCCCAACAGCTCTCCACAGGATCTTTAATCTGAGTCTAGTCTGAGTCGGCTGTGAGCACCTTGTGCCCCAGCCATCAGTGTGGTTGGCCGTGAGCCCTGCGCAGCCCCAGTCTAGGCCTCCGGTGCACCCTTTGCAATCAGAGCCTTCAGCATCGCCTCATCATTAGTCTTCAGAGCCTGCAGCATTTCTGCAGTGACCAGAGCCTGCAGCAATACCTCTTCAGTCTTCAATGTCTGCAGAGCCTTCATAGCAACCTGCAAAGCAGCCCCAGTCGTCTGAGGAGACACCTGTGTGCCCTGCGGAGTATCCTGGCTGTTTGCTTCAAGTGTGAGCTGCTGCAGCCCCAGTCGTCAGTGGCTAGTGCCCTGCCCTGCACTGCAGCCATCTCCTCCTGATGGGTCCGCTCTGCCCAAGTGTCCAGAGGATCTGGAGCCCAAGCCTGAGGGTTCAACGGGTCCCACTCCACCCGAATGTCCCGAGCCTGAGGGTCCAATGTTGGCCGTGTCTTGGAGGTCCTGTCAGCTCCCAGAGAGTCTCCTATACTGGCAAACTTTGGACAGGTCTTGTCTTCTTTGTTGACATTGTCCCCTTGAAGGACCACCCTGCAGATGCTGGCTTCCTGCCAGGCCCCCAAAGAGGACCTGCTGTCTCCACCGACGTTGGCCTCAGATACCTCCCATCTCCACCGCTGAGCCACCTGAATTTATCTGTCTCTGCTGCTGGTCCCGCTGCTGGCCCCCTGAATATCTCCATCTTCTCTGGCCCCTGGGACTCCTTTGCTTTCACCACTGACCTCGTGGCCGGGCACCCAAAGTGCTTCGCCTTCACCGCTGGCCTCCCGGCAGGCCCCCAGACCTGCTTCATTTCCGCTGTTGGCCAACCAGTTGGACCCCTAATCTGCTTCGCCATAAGAACCATGCTGATGATCTGGATGCATGTGATGTGGAGTAAGCTATGGATGAGCTCAATAAGAAGTTGATGAAAACTAGTGGTGAATGGGGTGAAGGAGGGCCACATCAATCTGTGACAGAAACCCTTTTAAAAATGACAGCAGCGAAGTGACTGGCTCATACACAGGCAAAGGAATCCTGACTGTAGGAACTGACAAAACTAACATTGTGTTCCAACACAGTGTGAAGTGGTACAGTACTCCAGGAAGGTCTGATAGCTTAAGTCTCACATGTATATTTTAACCTAAGCTAAAGCAAACAAACTGAATTGTTTTGTGTGATCTGAATGAAGCTGACGATTTTACATTCAGCAAAAAAAAAAAAAAAAGAAAAAAGATCCCACAAATCCCAAGCTTCGATCAGCACCAAAGCTCCATGTGTTCATGCAGAAGCTCTTAATCTCAGAACATTAGAAGAATAAAGTGTCTGCATAGAGTTTTGACTATAATAGAGCTCCAGCTCGTGATGAATGGTATAAGCTACTAATGGTCTCTAAAGAGGACCAGAACAGAGCAATTAGCCATAGGCAAACAGATGGTCTGTTTTTGAAGGCGATGCCATGACTGACACCGTGGGAGACTGTAAAGAAGAAAAAGCAGTGTCAAAGAACAGAGAGAAGAAAAACACAACAAAACGGTGAAGTGATTTTAAAAATTGATCCTCACATTTCTGCATAGTAACATGAGTAACCATTGTTTCTTTCATTTTTCTTTAACGCCCCGCACCACAACACACACACACACACACACACACACACACACACACACACACACACACACACACACACACACACACACACACACAGGACTTTTTAAATGTAGATGTGTATGGGACAGCCCTCCACCTGGGGCAGCAACTTGTCCCTGAGCTGGAGTGGGCACTCCACCCTTTTGGGGATGAAGACCATGGCCTCAGACTTAGAGGTGCTAATTCTTCAGTAGATCTGTGCTGCTGCAGCGCTGAGGTTTACTGTTCTCTGTGGATTTAGGCACCTGAATTCAACAAGATATAAGCAGTTGTTGCATGTGCTGTCATGACTGCACCCCGACTTTTAGCCTGTGTAAAACTAATAGAATTTGAAGAGTAAAACTAAACAGCATTATGAGTTTCATTTAAATTAAATGTTTACTTAATAAAGGTGCATATCATCAGTGCTTATAGCATCAGGTCTTTTGGTTTAAGGCAAATGTTAATGAAACATGATTTTCTTTACAAAATCCTTTTTTTTTCCAACCTTAGCTTTAAATTCATTCACTTTAATTTAACTTAATATTTTTCTGTCTTTCACACCCCACCACACACAGTTTGAGAACTATTAATCATTTATTATGTTATGTTATTGTGTTAGGCTAATTCTGTCCAGTTGCAGCAGTCCATTTCACAGCAACCAATACCTGCTAAATCTGAGCAAACACATGATGTTCACAGGTCGCTTAGAAGAGGATGAAGAAACTGTTTTTTTTTCTCCCATTTTTGGCCACAGTGGCTTTTATCAACAGTGTAGATATAGGAGAAGACACGGGGCAAATTGGCAACAAGCCGGGACTCAAACTCGCGACGCCCGCACCGCAAAGTGGCATATGAATGTGGTTGCTTGCTCCACCCCTCAGCCACGCAGGCGCCAGGATGAAGAAACTTTTAACTGTGTGTGTACTGCTGTGGGAGCCATATCTTGTGACATAGGCATGATCATGTTTTACTCAGTCTGTGTTTGAAGTTTTGATTATACTGAACCTGCATGCCTTTCTTCGATTGTTTATATTTACGCCAGAAGTGTCAATGTGGATGAAAAAAACAAAACAAAACAACTTCATTCATCATGAGAATGATCTGATTAATGAATGTTGTTTTCTTAGTAGAAAAAATAGATACTGTAATAGGTCTGTTTTATTTTCTCAAGGCAGGTGGTTTCTATTGAGGTAATTGAATGAATTTACAGTGCAGTGTGCTGGGCTCTCTATGCTGATACGACTCATTGGAGCTCACCCAGCAGTCTATTCTGTTCTCTCACTCTTTCTCTCCCATCTATATGACAGTAATCGTTCGAATAAGCCAATATTTATTTAATTACACTTTGGATCTTGGCATTTAAGTGAATACATATATTCATCTTCTTAATGCACAGCAAAACAAATAATAATAGCTCAGGTATTGTACAGTATATGTGTGTGTATCTGCTTGTAATAAATAGAAGCAGTAGTATCAGAAACATTAATTTGATCATTAGCATCCCATCCCTACCTTTAACTAGCTGGGGGCAAATTGTCTGTATTTGATATTTGTTGAGCTGTTTGAAACTACATCGCACTACTGCATTGGAAACTACCTGCTGAGTACTATGACATGTGCACCATGAATGCATCACATCCATTATTCTATTACTCCATCTCCAAGCTGTCAGCTGGAAGCAACTCCAGGCTGCAGTACACAAAAGGCTAACTCACTGGACTGCATTATGCATTGATCTGCCTACCGGATTTAATTGCTCAATAACTGAAGGTACTGGAATGCCATCCCAGATTGTTCCAGACTACTTTAACCCATAGTTGTGATTGGCAGGGATGGATGGCTGGATAGATGGATGGATAGATAGATACCTGCACAGATTAAAGAGGAAAACTGGTGTAATATATGTCTGTGCTGTCAGCGACATTAAAGGAGCAGTGCAGCGTTTAATGACATACTCCCTGTCTCCCACACTAGCTTAGCACAAAGACTGGAAGCACGGGGAAACTGCAGACCTCAGTAAGAAAAAACTTTCAGTTTGTGGGTCTCAGCTCATCCTGATAGCACTCTGTATTATTGATGAAAGGCAGATTTCTGCTCTGTTAATAATACATACAGATGTTGACTTTTGTGATGATGCTCTAAGTGTTGAAACTGGATATTCTTGGCTTTCTGCTGCTTTTTTTTTTCATCTTTAGTTTGTAGCAACATCTCACCTCAGCCTTAAGGTCGGGATGTGTCATATCAGCAAAAATGCTTCAGTGTGCTTCTTCTTCCTTAGCTATTAATATTATGGTTTTGGATTTTTGACTTTTTTTATCCTCATGCCATGAATTGCTGCCAACTAAACTATAGATAATTTAGTTAGTGTACTACCACAGTGGTAGTATAAATCTTAACATTTTTTGTTAGACCTCTGTCGGCAAAGGCTGACCGTGGAAAATACACCCTAAGTGTCTGGATGAGGCAGTGAAGCGTGTGACTGTGAAGACCAATGTGAGAATGTCACAAAAGTCACATCTGTATGTGATCACTGGTCACTGGTCTGTTGTTTTGAGCCATAAGCTTTTCTTCTCCTGACTTGAGGTGTTGGGCCAAGGTCTCCACCTCACACAATCAGCTGCAACCCCTTTCCAGGACTCCTTGTCAGTGTTAAGCGCCTTCATGTTTCTCTTGCAGACATACGTGTACCTCAGTTGTGGACATCCAGCTTGCCAAAGGGGATGTCTTTGGGGATGTGCCCATTCCCCATGCAGTGAAGATGACCTAGCCATCACGGTCTGTGCTGTCTGAGCAGTGTATACAATGTATACAGCATGTATACTATACATGCTGGGAAGGCCAGTGTAGAAAAGTACCTCGGCATTGATCGCTGGATTGTGCCAGGATATTCCCAGTATGCTGCGGATGCTTCGCAGATGGAAAGTGTGGGGCCAAGTTCACTACCGTACAGCAGTGGGCTGATGAGACATCTTTATGAACACAGTTAGCTTGAAGTTCGACCACACGCAAGTTGAGGGTGGGCTAGTGTTATTCATCCCTTTCCAATTTTATTGTTGATCTTAATGTCCAGGGAGGGGTTGTCAGTAATGGTGGATCCAAGATATGTGAACTCCCTGACAACATCAAGGTCATAGTTGTCGATGGTGACAACAGGTGGTGCCAGAGTGTCTTGACCCAGAACGTTGGTCTTTTTCAAGCTGATAGTCAGCCCAAAGTCTTTACAAGCCTGGGAGAGGCGGTCCATCAGCAACGACAGCAAACTGTATGTCTCTGATGGTGATTTCATGGACCCTGGTGTTTGCTCTGAGGCGGGCAAGGTTGAAAAGCAGATGATCTGGTCTGCAGATAAATTCCTTCTGTTGTAGTACTGAAGGCATGCTTCAGGAACACAGCAAAGAAAATCCCAAAAGTCTGGAGTGTGTCCAAACTTTTGACTGGCACTGTACTGTGAATTTCGACATGGTAGCTAAATTGAATACAGCAAGTTGCACAGTTTGACCATGACGGTCGTGCTCCCTGCCACATTTTGTGAACTTCTGTAACATGTTGAGCCTCTTGCCACACTAAATTCTTCTGTAGTGAAGAGGACTGTTTAACCTTGCCTAAACACCATTCATACAACATTTGTTACATCAATGGCTGAAAAAGTTGTGCTGCAAGTAACTAGTTATCATTAGAATCACCAGGCATGCCAGGTATTTACAGGATTTTGACTGTTTTGAGTACAGCATCTGGGAAGTCAAGGAGCACTTCCTGAGGCTGCACTTTGTAACTGGCTTATGCACTTAAAATTGAGTTTAAGAATGGAAACATCTTCAAGAAACTTAAAGAAGTTCTGTCGCCTTTTTTTCCCCAAGCTCCAGAGACTGTGACCTGGATAACTGAGAACCTATGTAGACATACTGCCTAAGTATAAAAGTATGACTCTGGAGACATAGCAACATATAGGTAGGGATACAAGGTATACAGACAAAAAATAAATAAATAAATAAAGTCAAAAAGCTAAAAACTGACTGCAACAGATGAAATGACAGATAAAAACAGTAGTGTAAAAGGACCTGTGCTTTTTAAATATTTATCCCATAGTGGCATCCTCCTTTACCTAATATAAACTTCAGTCCAGTTAATGAGCCCCCTGCTGGGAAGAGAAAGGTCCTTATCCACACATCCAAGTCATTTTTGACAAATTTCTAGTTTCCAAAGCCAGAATATATATCTGATTTTTCTGGAAATTGTTGATCTTCTGTATCTGTGGCCATAGCTCTGGAAACAGGAGGTGGCTACATGCCAATTGAAACTCTGGAATTCAGCAAAAAAACAAAAAAACATTCCAAATTAAGCCACAAACTTTGGATTTATGTTTAGATTTAAAGATAAAAAGGCAGCTGAATCCTTCAAATCCAACCATGACATTAATTTTGCTTCAAGAAAATATCCTAATTTTAGTGCCCTGAACTATAACCTGCCATGGATTTTAACCAGCAACCTCGCTGATCTTACCCCCTTTATCAATAAGTCTTATTCTGTTTCTCTTTTGTGTGTAAATCCCTGTCCTCCTCCTCCTCCTCCTTCTTCGTTTTCATGTTCTGTGAATTATTGACGGTAGTGTTGCCTTTGATCTGGCTGCTAACAGCCTTTGTTCCAGCTTGTGGAGGTTTTGTCTCCGAAGTTATGATCGCCTTTAAAAAATAAATGTAAAATCTGAATTATAAATTAAATGCAGGAGAGCCAGCTGAATTTCTTACCTGTTTTCAACCTGAGGGCTTTTATTTTATTCATGAGGAACTCCGAAGATGATGGTGCCTATCTTGAGGCCATGGTGTCTCTGAGGGAGGAATATGTGTGTTTGTGTATCTTTGTGCATGTGTATGTGCAGTAAGTTTCTGTCTGAGAGGTGGAGGGGATGGGGGGGATAACATGACGCCACTAGAGTCTGAGGTTCACCAGAATAAAACATCTTTTATTTATTGACACTCTGCTCAGAGCAACTCTGTGGTTCCCTGAAGGAGAACATAAAGAGTAGCAGTTGTAATGTGACAGATCGATGCTGTTCTTCATCACACCAGTGCTGGTTCACATCACACAAGTTTAAATGCTGGGGAGGAGAAGGAGAAAGGTTGGATGGTGTTGTCATGGCGATACACTGATTGAGTTCCAGTCTGAATGTTTAGTGTATTTTCAATAATCAGTTGAGGGAATTAAAAGCAGATCTGTAATTATAAAAGACAGTGAGGAGGAAACCTACCCAGGATTTCATCACATTCAGAGATGAAATAAATGCTCATATAATGGGAAATGTGACAATATTAATTCCACATGTATCATGCAAAATCCACTTTTTTAGCCCTTAAATACATTTTGTTGTGTACTTTCAGTGTGTAACAGTGCAGGAAATGTAAATTCTGGAAATTCTGTTTGGGTGCCGCGCAGATATCTTTATATTCTTTTTGGGTCATAATTTTCAGTCTGTTCAATTTTCTCTCTTACAAGTGACGTTTTCTAATGTTTGACGTCACCGTATTTGCCGTGGAACTGCTAAATAAGGTCATGAACATCCGGCCACCATTTTTTTCTCGCAGCAATTTTGTAGTCCAGTTTAGTTATGCCGAAGTTGCATGTAGGTAAGTCAAAATATTCGGTTGTTGGATGTGGTAACCC
>JAVDPK010018479.1:0-10135 GCA_034780415.1 Cichlasoma orientale | reverse complement strand
GAAAACTGTTTTGATGTCTTACCCCAGGTTTGGAGACCATTATCAGTGGAACAAGGTAACATCCTGCATCCACAACATTCTCAGTGGACAGCGATGGATTGAGCACTATGGGGAGATCACCATCAGAAACTCCAGCAGTGATATTTGTCAGTGCAAGATCATTTTTGTTAAGGTGAGATAAACAACCAAAACCCTTTTCAAGGGAAAATGTGATGCAGAGTAACCATATGCAAGGTCCAGCCTGAAGACCTCTATTATCGACCCCGACAACATGTATAATGCAAAATAAATTTTTAGGAGCAAGGTCTTCTTTGCAAGTTTTACTGACTCTTTGTGGATTAACATTTAAGCACTTAAGTAACATTTAATCTGAATAATATGCCAAGTGATCAGGATGGACGAGATTAGAAATGAGTATATCAGAGGGACATCTCAGGATGAGCGGTTTGGAAAAAAGTTAGAGAGGCAAGGCTGAGATGTTTGGACATGTACAGATGAGGGATAGTGGATATATTGGGCAAAGGATGTTGAAGATGCTGCTGCCAGGCAGGAGGAAAAGAGGAAGACTACAGGGAAAAGTGAAAAATAGTGAAGGAGGACATACAGAGGGTTGGTGTGACAGAGGAGGATGCTAGGGACATGGTGAGATGGAGGTGGATGAGCCTTTGTGGCTCCCTAAAGGGAGCAGTTGAAAGAAGATTACATGAATAAACTCACCACATAGCTATGTTTCTAAATAACATCTAAACACAAAGACATTAAAATGCAATTGCATTTGGAGCAAATGATTCAACCTTTGACTTTGATTGCATTTTCACTACGCCAGATGTATTATTCATTAATGGCATACATTTCTAATACACCCAAAGTAATCTGTAACAGTCAGAGAGAAAATTGTACTGAAGATCACACAAAGTAAATTTCTAAAATAGCAAATATGATTTCTTTAATTTTGGCTTTGGAAGCATCACAGTTCAATTTCTGAAAAGGTGTGCTACTGTGAGACCCTCGACAGTTCTGTTTCATATTCATACCAGAGTGCCTTTCTGTAAAAGCAATCAGCCTCAATGATGGATGTCATATTAGAATATCTCTCTGTGAACCCCAGGGGCTCATACACTGATCAGCAACAACATTAAAATCCAGCTGCCTGATATTGTGCAGGTCCATGTTGTGCTGCCAGAGCACATGGGGCATGGACACAGAACCTCTGCAGTTGTCCTGACACTGGCAGTGGATCTTTTGGGGGCGTGTATGTAGGTGGGAGTCTTCATGGATCTCACATTTGCTTCATCAAATGGGGATCTGGGAAATTTGGAAATGCTTTTATTGCTTGCTTGTCTGAAAATAACTGTGACAGCAGTCAAAACATGAAAAATCTAAATATAATAAAATGAGGAGGTTAATGGCTGAAATCTAACATAAATGCAGGAATTGTGATATGAGGTGGTAAATATTATCTTTATCTGTCCTCGTGGCGGTGGAGGCGAAGCAGATGTTAGAGAAAGTGTTCCACGGCATGTCCAATAAGTGGTGCAGAGGTGGCCCATTTATTATCTACCACAGCCACAGTCATTTAGATGATGGGGGAATGTAAACAGTGTTCTCATTCAAACTGTTGCTCCTCCATCTACACAGATGGTGTTTTCACCTGCACGACAGCAAAACCCAACAAACAAGTGATCGGTTGAGTTTTTTCTTTCTTTCTTTTTTTTTTTTTAAATATGGAAACATTTGCCAAGAGGAGACGGTTAATTGCTTTAGTGTGCGTCACTCGAAAGACCTCTCGAAGCTGTGCAGTATAAGTCAAGACATGCCAGAACATATTATGCATCCTCATTTCTCATTAAACACACCAGCCTGGAAACGCACACACTGGGGATCAAATTGTTTACGCAAGAGCAGCATCTGCTGACTGCAAGAGGACACTGTCAGGAGCTGAGTATGTGTGCGTCGTTCATCCTCACCCATTACAGCATGCTGTTTTCACAGGCCAAATACTGGAATTCAAGTGTAAATGAGGTGGAAGGAACTATCACAGATAGTAAAGGAAAGGTTGTCCACAGACTCTTTGGAAAGTGGCACGAAGCAGTTTTCTGTGGAGACCCGCCTTCAGCTACATGCATCTGGAGAGCAAGTATGACAAGTGTCTCTGAAAATCAAACTAAAAAAAATGTCTTCTTTAATTTGTGTCCCTCACATAGTCTCTGATGCTGTTGATGTTGCTTGTGTGTAGATGCAATGCCAGTAGACTATGAGCAGTACTATGGCTTTACAAAGTTTGCAATTGAGCTAAATGAGTTGGAACCAGCCCTGAAACTGCTGCTACCACCTACAGACACCAGACTACGAGTGGACCAAAGGTAAGAGACACATTTTTTAAAAAAGCCATTAGTGTATTTTCATGCACTTAAGCAGCCTGGTGATTGTCACCTTAATTTTTATAAATGTCCATGAGAAACACGCGGGGGAAAAGGTTAAAAACGAATTTTGATTTAACATCTCATTTTTCTGCCAGAGGACTGTCAGCCATAGCTGAATTAAAAACCAAAGCACTGCCAGTGAATATCTGAGCACCACATCATCGCTGATCTCAGTCACGTACTCTGGACACGCTGTTTTGAAACATGCACCTTATGATCAAAAACGTACAAAAATAGACACATCAGTACTCGTGTTAAGAATAGTAAGCAACTGCAGATCTTTTCAGGCGATCGCAATCAAACTAATTTTAGCTCAGCTTTTAAGTTTTTAAAGTCTGTAAACTAAACGCTGCTGCCCCGAGGTGCCGACGGGAAAGAAGAAGTACTCAGTACTTTGCCATCAAAGTATGAAACTGCGCCGCTTCCAGCTCTGCAAATCAAGGAGTTATGTATTCTCCTATTTAGCTGTAGCTCCACTATCTTATAATGATGCAGGGTTTATTCCCCTCGCGCCCTGCAGAAACATTTTAGCCAGCGTTAAAGTAGAAATGAGCAGCAAAGTAATATTATTTAACCAGTTCTCTTAACTGGAGGGGTTTTTTTATGCTTAAGAATAACAGATATTTTTGTTCAAGATAATGTCATAAATAATACAGATTTCTGTCAAAGTAGCACAGGCTTGTCACCTTTACTATACACAGACTGATTACGCCTACACTGGAATATAGGTGAATCTTCACATGTTTGAATGTGGAAGAATGTTTTCCACGTCTGCATAATGAATGCGTGTGGGTCTCATCGGCAGATTGCTGGAGGAGGGGAAGTTGGAGGCTGCAGAGGAACATAAGCAGAGGATTGAACAGCTGCAGAGAGACAGGCGGCGAGTCCTGGAAGAGAACAATGCAGCACATCAACCTAAATTTTTCAGGTAGCCTAAATATCTGGACTTTCTAGAAAGTCACTTATGGGAAAGTGGTCTTGTGTTAGCGCCTAATGGCGTTACATGCGAGATGTCACAGTACAGCTTCACCACTTCAGTTTCAACATCATCTCACTCATCTGTCTTTGATAGTATTAATTACAGTCATGCGTCTTTTCTGTCTCCACAGGAAGGCAAAGGATGATACCTGGGTGAGCAACAACACATACTGGGAGCTGAGGAAAGACCCCGGCTTTGCCCACATAGATTTTCCTACACTGTGGTGACCGTGAGCTGCAGATCATACAAACATTTGGACCTGCACAGCCTCTACTGTGACTTGTGATCCAGACTGGTTCTGGAGATATCTGTATCTCATTCTGACCATCCACATTCAGTACTGGACTATTGTATTGGAGTTCATCAGAGTTATTGCCTTAATAGCAAGTGCTTATGTAAGTTGTGTGAACACATTTATGCAAGCATATTATGAGAATGTCGCTCAATTTACAGTAGGCCATTTATTTTATTTTATTATTTTTTTTTGCCTGCATTCCACATATTATGTTGTGCTAAATCATTTAAACTAAGAAAAGAGGAAAGCTACTTGGTATAAAGGATGACAAAACATTTCATAGTTTATCTACACTAGCTTAAAATGTATTGATCAGCTGGTCATGCTGGTTGTCGTCTTACCCTGGAATTTCTCTACCTCTGAGATAAACTAGCCTTGATATGCCATTGATGAAGTGTAAACATCCAATATTTATTCTGCATCTGCCTGATGCCTTACTGGTTGTACTCAAGCTTGTTTAATTTATTTTGTTGTACCTCCCAGATGTTTAAAAAAAAAAATCTGTTTCGTAAGGAATTCTTGCTAACAAAATATTGTGCAAATGATCTCAGAATCCTTACTGAAGTGGTCTTTCTGTCTCTTAAAGAGTAATTACTGCTTTTTTGCTATGAATGTGTGAATGATTGTGCAACTATGAGCAGCTGTAGCAAACTCAGCCATATCTTTTTCACTTTATTCAGCGCACCATTGTCTATATGGACCCTGGGCTGTGGGACCAAAAAGAAAAATGTCCAAAACTATGCTCCATGAGCTCAAATAAAATTTCTGATTTTCTCTTTGTTGAGTTTTTTTGTGGCTGCTTGTTCAAAAACACTGATACATGGTTGGTGGTTTTTACAACTAATAGAGCAACGAGGTGGGGGGGGGGGGTCGATACCTTGAATAATTGAGCAAGGGCATTTTTTAACCTGTGATGATCCTCTGTAGTATAGCTTTGTATTTCTATTTTCTATTTCTTTTTTTTTTCTTATTTCATCCAAAGCAGAGAACATGGGCTCATCAGTCTATTTTTGGCCGCTAGGTGGCAACAACTTCATATAAAAGTGATCGTCTGCGAAAGAGTGATTTCACGTATTTGAAAAAAAAATGCTGGTATTTAAACTGTTGTAAATGACTTGTTGGCCTATAATCTGTCAAACATATCACTCGTGAATCATATAAAGTCAGTCAGAAAGACCATTCCTGTCACAAGGTGCAATCAGTTTTTGGCAAAGTGACTTCTATAGATCCTGTAATTACTCAGGTAAAAAGTTAGCTATAAAGATTTTTTAAGTGACCGAAAAGGACTTATTGCGAATAATGTAGAGCACAGAGTAGACACAATAAAACACTCATAAAGATAGGCCATTTCCTTATTTTATAACCCCTTCATATATCCTGTTGACTAAGACAGAAAATCTGCAACACTGTTCTTTCATCTAAATTTTAAACTCTGGGCTTAATAGTACAGTCTGATAATAAGAGGTTAAGGTTATTATTATTATCATTTACCTGTGAAGCTGCATCACTGTTACATTTTGGCTGCTCTTCCCGAAGGGCGGAGCCTGTGTGAACGCTTCCATCCATTTTTCTTTCGCTTTTCTTCCGTTGAAAACAAAGGCGCTGAAACCCAGGCTGGGCTTGGCCGTCACAGGCTGCTGCGGGAGAGAAACCGACTTCTTTGAGAGTCTGGCCACAGAGAAAGTTTGTCTTCTAATTCACCACTAAAGTAAGGACTCCGGGGAAGCGGTAAAACAAGTAGCATTTGCATTATGACGCTGTTTAAGCTGTACAAGCCGGAGAATCACCGCGGTCAAGTGAGCCCTCATTTTCGAAGTCACGGTCAAGCTAGTCGCACGTAGAATTAAGTTGCGCTCTACCTAGAAACACATCAGAGGTCTTATTATCCTGCAATTTTGACCATTTTAATAGACAGTCCAGTAGAGGTTTTGCTATATTGCAAATTATGATACATGATCATCCTTACATTGCACACTATAATATTTTTGTAAACTCAAAGTGCTGAAGAGATATCCATATTTGTAATGATTTCAATGCAGATTAATTCCCAACTCTATACACAATTACGCTCCTGTAAAATTGCTGTATATTTAAAATAAATGTCAACCCTCTAAATACTCAACTTTGATTGTAAATGTGTTATTTATTTATCATCTCAAATTGTTATAACAGAAATGATTTAATGGGTACTGTACTGTATTTCTCAAACTGCCATTTTTGAACTGTATTTGCAGGAGCACTGTCTGAGGTGACACAAATCTTTAACCTGATTCCCACTCTGCTTGATCTCCATTATACCTCTGGCGACTTACATCTCCCAGAACTGTACAGTTTCAGAACAAAATTGAAAGTAACATCCACTGAAAATTACAATAATGTATATTCTGATGTGTTTCTAGTATCGTGTTGTGTAGTATAAAAGCGCAACATAATTCTACGTGCGGCCAGCTTGACCGTGACTTCGAAAATGAGGGCTCGCTTGCCCGCAGTGGCAAAGTGCGGATTACGGTAACTGGTGCTTTAGTAGGTGCTGCTAACTTGTAGCCCGGCTGCTCTTATAAATAAATATGAAGAGATGGATGCTGTGTGTCTTATTTTTAACCTTTCTTCCCTTCATATAAGTACAGTGGCAGAAGCAGGAACTGTATTGTGTTAGGGGATATTTTTTTAATCCTGAGGAGGAGCTCCCACGGGGGGTAGTCCTCTGTGATTGTCTAGTAAACAAGTGCCCCTTTCTGGTCTCTGGCAAACCTCGCAGGCTTTATCCAGCCGGGAGATGTTTGCCCTAGCTACCAGAAACTTTGTGGAGGAGGTGGATGATGAAGGGTCCCTGATCCCAGTGACCAGCCTGAATGACAATATTGCTCTCCTGACGGTGGTGGTGAAGCACAGGCGTTTTTGGTTCTGGCAAAAGTCCAAATATCTTCCCACTGATTTTGACCTCAATGATATACTAACAGAAGATACACCTATAAAGCCAGGTAAACCTCAAAACCAGCTCTAAGTATCTGCAGAATCATATCCTGTAATTTTACTCTCCTGAGATCACAGAAATTTGAAAAAAATATATAATATTAAACTTTTTGCAGTTGTGGTTAAGACAGACTTCATCAAATACAGTGGGACATTTGAAGACAAAGGTAAAGGAACCATGGGTGCAGATGTTGCCAAAAACAATGTTAGCTTGCAGGGTGAAGAATCATCCAAACTCCAGTCAGCTTTTGGAAGTTTGAAGAAACAGGAAGTGGATATGCAGAAGTTGCTGCAAGACTCCAAAGAAAGGTTAGTTCACAATCTGTATTTACTGTCCCGTGTGAAATGGTTTAAAACACTGTAAACGTCACCTGATGTACAGCACGTTAAAGATCGCAAAAGTGATCTTTGTCCAACCATAAAGTTGCACACAGAGCAGGAACCCCAGTTGAATATTAACGCAATAAAAGTTGCTATAGGATTTGACCTTTTTTTTGTAAATTTCTTTGTGTCAGGGTTCTGGACATGTCCCATTGTTTAATCCAGCAGACAAAGGAGAAGCGCAGACGGGTATTTGGAATCGTAAAGGAGTGTATTGTGACCAGTCAACCCTGTTCGGTCATCGAGGAGGTGCAGCAGGGAGGACAGTGTGGAGGAACTCTGAGCATGTGTGGCTCCAGTATGACTAAGGTGCAATATCAGACCTGAAACACTGATTCTTCTAAGTCTTATAATGTTTGTGATTTAATTTTATTTTTCAGAAAGAGTTTTGCCTTTTTAAAACATAACAGGCTCTAGCTGTTATTCCAGGATTATTATTATTGTTAAAATAGTTGCTGGTATTTAGGGTTCCCATTGGTCATCAAATCTGATAAAGCTCATAGCCAATAAGATTAATTTTGAGATCAGTTTTGAGTGGTTGCTTGGACCTGCACAGCCTCTACTGGGCACTAAATGTGGTTTTAGTGTGACTTGGTCATTGTAGTTAACAAAACTACTGCTTTTTATCACTGGGTATTCCACAACTCCACTAAACAGTGTTTAGTCCATTATTATACACAACGCAGTTATAACACAGACACTGATCTCCCCGTTTAAGCTCAATAAGTGTCGCCGCTTATTAATAGTGGCCTTGTAGGGACATGCATATATATCTGCTTGTATTAAAAATAAAGAAAACAAAAATACAATATAAATAAACAAAAGGAAACAAAAATAATATGACAGTATGACAGATAACGAATAACAAAAGCCAGCTCCAAAAATTAAAACTACATTCCTTTATTAGGCCAATAAGCTAAGTTGACAAAAAAGAAAAAATGTTAAAAAAGACAAAAATTTATAGATCCTCTCGCCTGGCTGGCAATGCGTGGGAAGAAACTTCAGACAGCCACAAGTTATGTCTTCAAATGACTTCAAATAGATTCACTGTGTACTGTTACACTGGGATTATTACACTGTTAATACTTAAATAGTTGAATTAGTAAATGGCTTTATTAAGCCTACATACATTTTTTGAGGTCTTACAAAGATCTTAAAAAGCGTTATGTTTGACTATTAAAATAGTGCAGAAACCCTCACAGCCTGCTTTTACCAGAAGTAGTTTCAGTTCTCTGTGTGCCAGCTTTATGTGTGGTTTTAGAAAGCAGAAGAGTATATTTTAAAGAATTCGGTTCCTTTGTTTATTGTAAGTTTTGCTCTTCATGAAACTGAAACCAAAACTGCAAATTTACTGTTTATTTTCTAAATACACACAGTACTGTGCAAAAGTCACCCTTCATTTCTTTATATTTTTCTAGGAAAATGGGAAATAAGTGCAGTGATTTATTGAAACGAGCAAACACACACAGGAAAAACAGCATATAAGGCAAAAATAGAGTTTGTACAGTTCTGATGAGCTTCAAAGTCAATATTTGGTGTGACAACCTTTATTCTTCCACACAGCCTGAACTCTGTCATTCCATTCTCTGTCAAGATGATTCCACACTGCTTCAGTAATGTTGAGGTCGGGGCTATGGGGAGGCCAATCCATGACTGATAGTGTTGCATTGTGTGGGGCTTGTTGTGATAGGATAGTGAAGAGAAAACAGGAAAGCTGGGAAGACCAGGGGGAGACAGGCAGTAAGTGCATGTTAGAGGGGATTCAAACCTCTGCATCAACCACATGACGCAGAGGTCACCTGCTCAACCCAGCAAGCTAAACTGGTGCCCTCAGTGACACCATTTCTGATGAGGCTTCAGTGAAGAGTAGATGGATCAACTGAAGAGCCAGATGCAGACATGACATTCATATACTGTTCATCTGCTCTAGATAGTTTTGTTTTTTAGGCCTGCCACTGTTTCTTTTGTCCACTTGTCCAGTTTTCTTTCTTTTCTTTAAAGTCTGGCTCCTTGGAAGCAAACTAAAAAGAAATGTGGGGTGACTCAAGACTTTTGCACAGTACTTTAATTGAGAATATTTCTTATATTAAATTCCATTATAGGGAAATATCAAATCACAGGTCCACAGTGATTCTGTATTTTTTTTACCATTAGCAGAAAGTGTAGCCTTCTTTCTTTAAAGCAGACTAACATTTGTGACACTCACTGATGGATTTTGTGCACGTTTGTTCTGACTCGGTCCACTGTTGTTGTTGCTTCAGGTTTTACTGAAGGAGAACACAAGCTTGAGCAAAGACAGTGACGTTACCCTGGAGATTCCTACCAACACTACAATTGCCTATGGCCTTATAGAACTACAAATCAAAAACAATGGACAATTTGGTGAGAAGTCATTATATTTGTAGAATAGCTGCATTACTTCATACTGATTTAACAAGAACAACTGTTGAACTCTGACTGAAGTTATACACTGCCTGGCCAAAAAAAAAGTCACCACCTGGATTTAACTAAGCAAATAGATACGAGCCTCCTATTGGATAATTACTGCATGGGCAATTATCTTTTAGCTGGCAACAAGTTATTTAACCCCAACTGGTGCAACGAGTTGCTTCTCATTTCTTAAACAACCATGTCGAAAGACACATCGCGTGGTCTTGGAAAAGATGTGATGTCTGTTTGAGAAGAGTCAAATTATTGGCATGCATCAAGCACAGAAAACATCTAAGGAGATTGCAGAAACTATTTAAATTGGGTTAAAAACTGTCCAATGCATTATTAAAAACTGGAAGGATAGTGATCCTGAATGATCGTGATTGGCGATCACTTAAAAGTTTGGTGAAATCAAATCAAAGAAAACCACCAGTAGCACTCGGGGCTATGTTTATTAGTGAAAGTAAGAGCATTTCCACATGCACAATGTGGAGGGAACTCAAGGGATTGGGACTGAACAGCTGTGTAGCCTTAAGAAAACCACTATCACTATCAGTGAGGCTAACCGGGAAAAAAAGCTTCAATTTGCTAGGGAGCATAAAGATTGGACTCTGGAGCAATGGAAGAAGGTCATGTGGTCTGATGAGTCCAGAT
>JAVDPK010018478.1:0-10140 GCA_034780415.1 Cichlasoma orientale | reverse complement strand
TAATTAAACACAGCTGGACTCCAATGAAGGAGTAGAACCATCTCAAGGAGGATCAGAAGAAATGGACAGCATGTGAGATAAATATGAGTGTCACAGCAAAGGCTCTCATGACCATGTGATATTTCAGTTTTTCTTTATTAATAAATTTGCAAAATTTTCTACATTTCTGTTTTTTTTCTGTCAAGATGGGGTGCTGAGTGTACATTAATGAGAAATAAAATAGACTTTTTTTTTTAATTTTAGCAAATGGCTGCAATGAAACAAAGCGTGAAACATTTAAAGGGGTCTGAATACTTTTCCCACTGTACATTACACCAACATTACCACAGTACTTGGGCAGTTTTGATGATTTAGTAGTTCACATATTTCCACTTAATATTTTAAACTTGTACTCCCATCTCACTCATTGTAATGTCTGCATTATATTTCCACAGTGGTCACTGTTACCTTTCAGCTTAAGCTATTGAATTAACAAAAGTGTTACTTATGCAACTTCCAGACCAGAACAAACAACACTACAGGCATGTTTTCATAGTGTAATGGTTTACACATTTGCCCTACAAGCAAATGATCTCCAGTTCACTTCTAGGAGAACACAGAAAACCCTTGGGAGTAATATCAGGAAGGGCATCTGGTGTAAAAAGCTGCCAAAACAAACATGAGTTACTGCTGTGGTGGCCCCTCGTCAATAACAGAGCAGCTGAGAGTGGTATTATACAATCCCTTAAAGGAAATAAGTACTTTCTTCACCGTCATTTAATACTTCAAGCATGAAAGTACCATACAAATAGGATACGGCTGACTGATGTTGGGTGATGCTCATACCAAATAAGTCCCTTAAACTAATTTAATTCACCCTTTTTTTTACAGCGGCAACTTGTTTAAATCAGCTTGAAGTTGCAACAGTTTCTCTGGAATCTGCAGTGTAGCTTTCCTAGTACAATTATGAAATTATGAAATAACTTGGGTGTAGGGAAGAACTAGCCTAACTCAGGTGGATCTATAACTTTATTTACACAAAGGATATACAGTACCAAACCATGCATGTTTTCTGCATGGGTTTTCTCAGGTCCTCCAGTTTCATCCCACAGTCCAAAGACAGGCAGATACTGAGGTTAGGTTAATTGCTGATTCTAAATTGCCCACAAGTGTGAATGGTTGTCTGTCTGTGTTAGCCTGGTACCCTATAAAGGGTGTAACAACAACCCCCCCCCCCCCCCTATAAACAGGATAAGTGGATGGATATTCCAAAGGATTTCTACCTTTTTTCAATGTAGTAGACAATATGAGATCAATAAAAAGGAGAAGAGATCTAGAAAGGCAACATATATACTGGCCTCAGATTGTTGTGCTATAGAATAATAAACAATCATGTGAGTGCATGATCCAAAACAGAACACAATGTCAATCCCTGCATGGATAAAAGACAGAAAATCAAGGGGGCTACAGTACCTTTTATTTGTGCAGCGTGATTGGGCATTAGATCTTGTGGTCTGCCAGAGAAGTCCACAGCTTTGTGTACCAGGGCCTCTTTTAAGGCCTGCAGCCCATTGATAATGACTGCAGGCCTGGGACCAATGTAAAGGCTGTAGATGTTACCATAGCAATTAGCCAGCTGGGGAGATAAAGTGTTTTTTTTTTTAAGACTGATGTGACAATACGCTTGATTCAGTGCAATCAGTGGACACTGTAACAAGTCGATTTTAACAAATTATTATCATAAACATTCATTCCAAATGAGTGACCTTATTTTGAGTAACCTGACCTCACAGCATGAACTGCACCCACTATAAGGGAGCTTTATTCTTTCTGAGTTTGATTTCTGGTAAATAATTAAGTGTGAGCTCACAGAGCAAATCACCCAATGTTCTGGGTCATTTGGGGCGAGGAGCTCAGCTCATCAGGTCTGGCAGACAAAGTGTTGTGTAAAATAATTAGCATGAAATAAAAAACTTTTGAATATTTGACTTATTTTGATTGGTTTTTTTTTTAAATATTCAATTGAAAAAATGCCTTCATATTAATTCATATGTAGGAGCATGCAGCAAATCATGATCCCCTTCTAGATTAAAAACAGTTACTGTCAGTTAAGTTATTAAATTGTTTGTTTTAATCACCTAAAATCTCTGACATCTTTAAGATCTGTTTTGCAAATCTGATTGCACCAAATAGCAAAACAAATCCAGATAAATAAATTCACATCAAGCACCAGGAAATAATCAAAGTCATAATTAAAAAGATTTAAAGAAATCTTTGAAGGAATCTTAAAGAAACTCATCAGTACATACAGTGAATAAATTAATTAACAAATTTGGTTGTGTTAGAAAAAAATATTAAACTTTACCCTCTCCAGATCAACAATGGGGTTCTGCAGATTGAGATCCAGCAGGTTTCCAAGGACAGGGATTGGTCGGGGGCCTGGAGGGAAATTTTTCGGTCTTTTTGTCGGAAAGTGAAGCCAGAGAAGCAAGTATGTCAACAGCAATAGTAGAGCAACAGATGCAAACATGATGACGCTGTTTCTGGTGAATATTTGATTCAATCCTTTTCTCTGTGCCTTTATATTGCCTTTGCAAACACACACAACCTTTGCACAGTCATGGTGGCTGCAGAGATATTGAATTGGGTCAGTCATTTGTTAGACACTGACTTGATCTAAACACTTGCACGCAAAATTTCTGGTTCTGTTTGTTTGTTTTTTAAATTTAAAGTCACAACAGAAATGGAAAAAATTTGAAATCCTGGATTTAACTCAGAACAGCCCCAAAACAAAGATGGATGCCTGCAAGAGCATGTTTTATTAAATGTGATTTTTTTTTTTAAATATACTTGTATTTCTTTATATGAACACATGGAAATATTTGGAGGCATTGGTTTTTGGAAGTCTAGCCTGCTTGATCTCAAATTAGGCTCTATGTGGCCCATTTGTTTGACCCCCCTGCATTAGAGGGACAAAACAGCAGTTGGCTGCAAGAGAAGTCAGTGTATGTCTGGAGAAATATAACTGAGTGTAGTGGAAACTTGATGTGCTTCAACAGACATGTTTGCATTTAGATATTCAGATAATACTGACTATTCAAATAATTATGGTCAGGAGACTTATAAATGAGTCCACACTAGTGTCTACGAATGTCTTAAAACCAGGGAGAAATCTGCAAAGCAATCAAGAATTATGTTTGTGACAAATGAGGTAGTCTGTCAGATTCTGACAGGAGTAACAGTGAGTGTGACACTAAAGGACAACAAACTCAAATTTAGGATTGTAATGTATTTATTGTTTTATTTCTCTGAGTAAAAATGGCTTCAAAGAGGAGGATTCTCTTCTCTTTATTAATGGTATTGCATATAAATTTTCCTACAAGGTGGGTGTGTTTCACATCCTCACAAAGTCTCTTTTTTCAAAATGAGATGTCAGAAAAGTGTTGATTTATATTAATTAAATCCAGTTCAGGTTCATTTATATAACTCCAAATCACAACAATCATCTCAAAGAACTTTATATGGTAAAGAGCTTTGAGTACAACAATCAAACGTTCCCCATTGTGCAAGAACTTTGCTTGCTTTTAACAGGAAAAAACAGAACAGAACCAAGCTCAGGGAGGGGTAGCCATCTGTCGGTACCTCGCCTAATTTAAATAATGTTTTAATCTTTCTATTAATGACTTCTATTGAAGGTAGCAACAGTTTGTTTTCATAAAATTAATTAATTATCATCTTCAGACCTAAGTGGCTGCATCTGCATCTGAATCTATACACCACCTCACTCTGATGTCCTGAGTTGGATCTTCATGCAATAAGGTTTGGGAGTCAAAGTGACCCCATAGACTGGAGTGAAGTCTGGCTCGCCTGCATCCTCAGGCCAGATGAACTTAAACCTCCTCAGCAGAGTCACCATGATGAGGAATAGCTCCATACGAGCCAGACCCTCTCCGAGACACATTCGAGGACCTGCAACATTCAAAAAGATCTCATTGTCACCTAAAACAGATTGATTTGATCAACCCTGTCTGTGCTGCCACTCCAAGTGTGATCATTTTTTTCTATGCTCGTGTACCTGCAGAAAAAGGCATGAAAGCCTCTGGTTTAACAAACTCTCCTTGGTCATTAAGGAAGTTTTCAGGGTTGAATTGATGAGAGGATTTCCACTGTCCCTCCTCATTGAGAACTGATATCAGATTCTGGATAATTATTGTACCCTGAAAAGAAACCAAAAGAAAAAAAGAGGACTAAGAAAACACTTCAATTTATTGCCTTTATTTAACCAGTTGCCTCTTACCTTGGGAATGGAATATCCCATGAGCTCTGTGCCTCTAGTGGTGCAGTGGAAGACACTGAGGGGAACAGTGTTGGCAATCCTCTGTACTTCATGAATCACAGCCTGAGTAAAAAGAGATTTTGTATGCTTTATCTAATATAGAGTCAAAGTAAAACAATGTAGGCTCACAGAATCTCAGCCACAAAAAATGCTTTAGTATGGTAAACTGCTAGTACTATGTTGACCCCAAGGAAAAAAGACTGGAAGATGAGAAGAACACATATCGAAATCAACTGCTTTACTTTATACTGATCAGCCAGCTTTGTCTGGAGCCTATCTCAGATGTCATAAGTATGAGGTCTATCCAAGGCCCTTGTCTCTTTTTTTATGTTTAATATGTGTCTTCCTGTCTCCATGTGTACTATTTGCCTTCTAACCTTGAAGGTTAGGCTAAGTTTCTGAAAATCTTCTACATCTGGGTCCGATGTAGAAGAGTAGCAGCTCCACCCTGAACTCCTCTTGAATGACTGCACTCTCAGGCCAACCACCCATCGGAGAAAGCTAATTTCCACTGCTTGTATCCGCAGTCTCGTTCTTTTAGTCACTACCCAAAGCTTGTGACCATAGGTGAGGGTAGGGATGTAGATCAAGTGGTAAATCGACAACTTGGCTTTTATGCTCAGCTCACTCTTCACCACAATGGACCGGTACAGCATCTACATTGCTTCAGCTGTGGCCCCAATGCGTCTGCCAATCTACTGCTTCCCTCTCCCCTCAGTTGTGAAGAAGAGCCCAAGATACTTAAACTCCTCCATTTTGGGTAGCAGCTTATCCCTGACCTGGAGTGGGCACTCCACCCTCTTCCAGCTAGTGCAGCGTTCCATGTCCAGCTTTCCAAAGACAGCATTGTTTCTCCTGATCTCCACACACTGTTGCAGACATGTCAACCAAGACAGCCCTTCAACATTCAAAGCCTTTAGGACCTCAGGGCAAATTTCATCCACCCCACGGTCCCTGCCACCACAGTGATCTCGCCCCCGGTGATGGGCAAGTCATCCCCCTTGTCCCCAGACTCTGCTTCCACTATAGAAGGCGTGCCATTGGGATTAAGAAGGTACTCAAAGTATTCCTTCCACCAACCGACCATATCCTCAGTTGAAAGTCAGCAGTGCCCCACCCACGCTATACCTGGTGTAAGTACAGCACTGCTTTCTCCTCCTGAGTCACCTGACGGTTTGCCAGAATCGCTTTGAGGCAGACCGAAAGTCTTTTTTTATGGCCTCACCGAACTTCTCCCACACCCCAGCTTCTGCTTTGGCCACCATCGGAGCCAGGTTCTGCTTGGCCTTTCAGTGCCCATCAACTGCCTCTGAAGTCCCACAGGCTGACCAAGTCCAATAGGACTTCTTCTTCAGCTTGATAGCTTCCTTCACCTCTGCTGTCCACCATCTGGTTCAGGGATTACCACCACGACAGGCTCCCACCATCTTGCAACTGCAGCTCCATGCAGCAATCTCAATAATGGAGGTGTGGAACATGGTCTGTTTGGACTCAGTGTCCTCAGCCTCCCTCGGAATGCTATTGAAGTTCTGCCAAAGGTGGGAGTTAAATATCTCGCAGACCGGGGCCTCTGCCAGGCATTCCCAGTGCACATCACTCTATGTTTAGGTGTGCCAAGTCTTTCCATCATCCTCCCGCGCCACCTCACCACCAGGTGGTGATCAATTGACCACTTAGCTCCTCTCTTCACCTGAGTGCCCAGAACACACGGCCACAGATCTGATGATATCATTACAAAATTGATCACTGACCTGTGATCGGTTGTCCAAGTGCCACGTACACTTATGAACACTCTTATGTTCGATCATGGTGTTTGTTTTTTAAGCAGGGATTTTTCATTTTCATTTTGAAAGTTATCTCCATCCACACGAAGATGCAAAAACATGTGAAGACTGTTCCAGAGCAACAGGTGGCAATATTACACAAACTGATAGAAATGCTGCCCAATCAGAAGCATACAAACAATAACACGGCACACAGTCTGAAGTCAAAAAAGTAGATAAAGATGCACACCACTGAAGTTTCAAGACCACATCTTTGTTTTCCTTCTACATGTATAAACACAAAATATTGGTTTCTGAAAATCTTCCCCCTGGAAGATGTTTTTTAAAGCTCTGTTTTCAGTAACATAAAATGCTGATTACAGTACATGTGGCCAAAATGCATTTTTTTAAAAAAAAAAAAGGTACGTTTACCAATAATATCCATGTAAGTGTGGACAGTGCCTTAGTTTTCTTTTGTTTCTTGTGGTAATTTTACTTCCTTTGTCTTTACCCAGTTGTTCTCAACTATGTAAATTGTGTTCAGTTTTTGTTTTTTTTTTTACTTTTGTTTGCTCTGTTTTGGATTATGTTTAGATCTCATTTAATGCCTGAATGAAAGGCTCGTCTTTTGTTGAAAGTTCTTCATTCTTTCATGACAATTTTTTTTGAAATATGAGTAAAATTATGACTGGATGTGTTTGATGAATGGTACCTGCACATAGGGCATATTGTGTCTGTCCTCAAAACTGACACGATCCTTCCCTTCCAACACTTGGTCTATCTCCTGCTGACATCGTTCTGCGAGAACAAGTAACATACACTGTGATGTAAAGAAAATAAAATAACAAATGTAATATAACAAAAAAATGAATCCTATTTATAGAGAAAATGAAAAATAGCAATGTGGTAGATGCCAGTCATAAGTGAACAATATATTAAATGGTAGATAAAACAAGTCAGTAATATGGGATGCTTTCCATTTAGGCTAATTCTGCATTGTTGCACTTTGTTTTTATTTTTTTAGACATACTAAAATGGAGTGGACAAACACAAATTTATCACTCACATGCAATTTCTACACTGTCTCTGAGATCTAAATTATAACAACTGGCAAAATATGTTACTGAACTTGTGCATGGCCTAATTAATTAGTTCAACTATGTTGATACAAACAGACACACATGCGCAAGCTTCCAGTTTTTAACCACTTTTGATTTAATCAATTAAAAAGACAATTTCCAGCTATTTCATCAGATAATGTAAATAGTTGGACAATCACAAATAAAGATACAGATAAATAGTTTAAGTTATAATTATTTCTAAAAATTTGGAAGCAGTCTGATATTTTTCTCTAAATACGCCAACAATTGGCTTTTCATGATCAAATTACAAATTAGGACAAGAAAAATAAGTCGTGCTGTATTTACTTTTGCAGGTTTACCTTGTATCTGTGGATAGTTCATAAGGTAAAGAAAACCAGTAAGAAGGGTGTTGGAGGTAGTGTCAGTCCCAGCAAAGTGAAGATTCAGAGAGTACATAATGAGTTCGTCTTCTGAAAATGAAGAATCTTCATCAACTCTCTAAAACAATGTGGAGAGTGATGATTGTAAGACACGCAAGCAAGAAAAAAAATGTAATAACCTACTATACCTATACACACAATGGGAGGTGATGATTCAGATGATGAATTTAGTATTAGGCATACTTATGTAGCATAATGCTAAGTTGAGGTTTGTTTTTTTTGCCTTCCTTTTCACACTCCCACCTTCTCCAGTTCATCCAGATAGCAGTCAATAAAGTCTCGTGGCTCTCCTGGGACTCTGGTCTTTTTGTGCTCGCTCACCAAATCACATGAATGCTTCTTATAAATCTGAAAGATACAATTCATCATTCATAATTTGCTTTTTGTTTTTTTCTTTTCACCGACCTGGTACATGTGGATGTCTTTGTCTTTACGGTACATGTGTGGTGAGAATGATTTTTAACATTACCTCAACTTTCTTAAAGGCCTTTTGGAAGGGCAGTGGCAGGTTACGAATGATAGGAAAAGAGTCATAGAGCTGTAGAAAAACAAACAAAAACATTTAAATGGGAAGAAGACAGAAAGTACTGCTGAAGATCAGACTTACAGTATAACTAAAAATGCAACCTTCAGACCACAGCTTTAATTTGTGGGAAACTTTCAAAACCTTTCAACTGCATACAAATGGACCTCTTTTTAGGTTCATGAAGACATTTCACCTCTAATCCAAAAAGAGTTGAACACCAACTCAAGTGCTTAAGATTGCAACCATGTCTGCATGCTCCAGGCATTCTCATAGACCTGTTAACATGGCTGTAAATGCTTTTCCTTGATGGCATTAAGTCACTTTAATACTTTAACGTGTTTTACTCACCTGAGCCCAAGGTCCGTTGGTTATCTTTGAAACCTCAGTGAAGATTGCAACAATCAGTTTGATTAACTCATCGTTATACTCATAGCGTCTAGCAAACAGAACCTGGCAGATGATGTTGGAGGCTGCATTATGAAACATAACCTGAGGACTCATGGTCTTACCTGTAGAAGACATAATGCAACAGGACAACACTGTACAAGATGACAAGCAAGTATTCTGGAAAAAAAACAGCACAATGCAAAACTGTTGCGCGAACCCACAGATGGACATACCAATGCTATTTTCCAAGATGCTAATGATGTGTTTTATCTCATCATGAATTCTGTTCTCCATTGAATTCTTCCCCAGACCAAAGTTCCTTAAAGTCATCAGGGCAAAGCGACGATGTTCCTTCCACTTTGAGCCATAATCTGCCAGAATGACTCCTACAAAGATTTTGCAACATAAAGACAAAAGAACTTAGGAATCATCAAAGGTAACATCTTCTCAAAATTTCACTGTATATGATCATTGCTGTTTCCAAAGCTCATCTACCTCTGGCCTGTTGTTATTAGGCTACATACATAGCTCAAAAAACGCTCAGTCATCACAGTATAACACAAAGTCAGTTAAGTTGCCGTCACAAGGTTTGCTGTATCTCCCAGCACTTTCAAGATTGTGGAGGAGATACCAGAATATGGGCCATTAGACAAGGAGAGTTGGACAGGACAGTAGATAAGCATCAGACCAGCAGTAGGACAGGTATATGCTCTTATAAGCAAGGAGGAACAAAAAGCACACTATCAGAACCCCACAAAATGACCTCCAGTGGTCTACTCTTAAATGTTTCTGATGAAACTGTCAGAAACAGATTCCATGATTGTGGCTTGAGGCCCAACATCATTTAGTAGAATCTGAGCTCACAGTCCAGCACTGTGCAGCTTATGGTTTAGATTCTTCATCTTTGTATTCCTCTGTTTAGTTTATTCTTAGTTCTGGCCTTTTGAGTTTGTTATGTTGTCCTTAGTTAAAGAGTTCATTATTATGATTTGTAATGTTCTTGTAATGTTCTTGAGTTTCAGTATTCCCTGCCTTCCCTATGTTTCCATGTCTTGTCGGGTCTCCGTCTCTGTTTGGTGTTAGTTGCTTCCTGTTTTATTTTGCCGGTTCCTTGTCTCATGTGTGCTGTGTTCAATTTTGCTTCCCTTGTCTCATTAGTTAGATTCAGTTCACCTGTTCTCCTCAGCTGTCTCCATTCTCCCTAATTACCTTGTGCGTATTTAAGTCCTCAGTTTTTTGTCATCCTCTCTATTTTGTAAGAGACCTCAGCATTAAAGCTGCATTTTTTTTTAGTTTAAGTTCTGTGTTCCTCATCCTGCATTTGGGTCTTACTCTTCCTGCCACACATCTGACACTTGACAGTAGGGCGTGACCAAGATGGACCCAGTGGATGTTATAATGGTGGAGTTCGGGGAGGAACTGGACATGCTGTACAGGATTACCACCTGCCACCCTTGCCTCTACTGACGCCAGCCCTTAGAGCAGGTAATGTCAACTGGCGGCCCGCGGGCCACATCCGGCCCGCCAGAGCTTTTCATCCAGCCCGCGACAGGGTACTGCTACATGTTCTGTACGCCAATAAATCGTCATAATCCGTTAAATAACCCGCCTGTGACTAGTATTAAGT